>JAJJMA010005060.1:0-25873 GCA_023529015.1 Papaver nudicaule
TGAAGCAAGACTAGCTGATAAAATATATTAATGAGTATCACGGGGATATGGGCGTTGCGTATTTTGAATTAAACCGAAGTGTTGGTTTGTTTTGTAGTTTGTACTTCTGATTTTGTATTTGCTTTAGAGTTTTGTAATTGAAAAACTAAAATTATATATCTTCTAATAATAGAATTTACTTGACTTGACATTTAGATTTTGTTTCTTAAAATGTTTTAGAACTTTTCTGGACCCATTTGAGTGGTCGTCCGGACTTTCGGGCTTGCCAGGCGGGTCGGATCCGGCCCACAAGGCCGAATCCGGGTCCGCTGGAGGTTCCGGAAAACCGGGCTGTCACAAAATATGCTATTTTGGGTATGTTGTGAAGAAATATAGATATATATTATCGGTCGTTGTTAGAAGTCGCTGATTAAAGCTTTACTTTCTGGCGAATTAACGAGTGTTTATGGTTCAGATGTCACTATAAATAGCATCTCTAAGCTTGTTTTCTGAGTCCCTATGCTAGCTATAACAATACGCCATATTAGGTTTCTGGGAAGTTTTGATCAGGATACAAGTAAAACGTTTTCAAACTTTAAAAAAAAATTGGCCGCCGTACACTTTTCAATCGAAATATCTTGGGTAATTTTAGAAGTTTAAAGTTTGAACCTTTTGAAAAGTTTAGTGAAACTACCATGTTAGTCCTTCTTGTCATGATGAGGTCATTCTCTGTGTATAATTACAGTCTGGTCTGCTATTTTTTGTCATCTCATTAAACAGTATTCTGAAAAGTCATCCAACTACCTCCACTAACTCGTTTGGCATTTACCCACAGTACTAACAGAGCAATACTGTCAGGAAGTGTGTTTGTCTTCTTTTACAGATCTTCGGCGAATGGGTTCTAGGGGTAAGAGTAGCAGAGCTCCGGCGGGCAGGCCCCCAAGGTATCCCATCACACATACTCCATTGACATTTCCCAATCGGCCCACCACCAGAAGCAGAGCACCAGAGCCAGCAGGGTTGCCAAGTCCTCTTTTCGCGAGACAAGATTTACCTCGGCGGCCGTCTGTACAACAACAAATGAATCAAGATGAAGTCCTGATAGAGGATATCACCCATCTGGAGGATGCAGGAGCGGCAGTTGTACCTAATGAGTTGTTACGAAGAGTCGGCGAACCGACTGGTGGCGTTAGGACAACCCAGACGGTGGTTGGCGAGTCGTCTAATGCGGCGGGTGGCACCCATAACGCCGTAGGAGATACTACTCCGACGGTGGACACAACTCAAAGGATCGTCGGCGAAACATCTAATGTAGCGGCGGTAACCCAGCAGTAGTCGCCGAGCCTATCATAGCGGAAAATGCACATCAAGTCGCTAGTGGCAGTGGTACAGCGGACCTTACTAAAGAAAATACTTGAGGCAAACAACCGGCAGGCGGCTCAGATACAGTTACAGATGCAATTGCAAATGGAGACCGTTTTGCAGAGTCACAGAGAATTGATGGCGAAGAATAAGAAGATAGCGCAGAGCAGAAGTCATACCTCTCATTCACTCACCACTCGCGGTTCAAAAAGAAGCAGAGCTAGTACAATAGAAGTTTCTGAGTCGTCAGCAAAATACGATGAGAGAGGCAGAAGGAAGAAAACAACATCTAGAAGGGATAGTGAAGGCTACGATGACTCTGGAAGGCACGATGAAATGGACAGGGGAATAAAAAAGGAGCTTCGCCGATTAAAACACAAGGTGGCGGCGATAGGAGGATCCACGAAGGAGTCAAAATTTGAAACAGCCCTTTCCGAGGCAAAGAAGACGCCCTTTAAAGAATGTATTACATATGGTCACGTCTCTACAAGGTTTACCATGCCTAAGTTCTTGTCCATTTTTGATGGAACAGGGGATCCCGCTCAGCACCTAAGGAGTTATAAGCGAGACTTGGCGGCATGGGTAAACTCAGACCCCATAATGTGCATGGCATTTCCCGCCACTCTCAAGGATGAAGCTTTGGCTTGGTTTGATGGGTTGGATGAAGGCAAAATTGGTTTATTCAGTAAATTGGAGAGCAAATTCTTGCGCACGTACATTCAGAATAACAGAAGTCGCCCCGGTGTGGAAAGATTGTTTAACATCAAGAAAAGGCCATCCGAGACGTAAAGAAGTTTAATTCAGATATGGAGAAAGCTTTGTAGCGAAGTAGGCACATCGGTATCTGATAAGGATAAGATAAGAGCGTTCATTAGCTCTATGGAGACGTTAGATCCTATGTATCAAAATCTATTCTGGGACGCGCCGAAAGACATGAAAGTTATGAGAGCTAAGCAGGACGAATGGATAAATTATGAAGAAATTCAGGAAGAGGAGCTTCGCTTAAAGAAAGAAAGAGTAAAGAAAATTCACTCAATCAATAGTTACTCCTTAGAAGAACAAGAAGAAATAAAAAGAGAATGGCTTAAAGCAGAGTAGCAGAATTAGCAAAAGCTTCTGTTTGTGCATAAAACTATCCTAGTCTTAAGTCACAAACCAACAAGATAAATATGATATTGAGTCCTTGGATTCACTTAATACAAAAGAGTAACATCCAATGAGTTATGTAAGTAAATAAGAACACCAAATTACTTCTCTAAAGGTTATAATTGATCATTCATATGGAGGTGGTAATCATATTACAATATACATGTTTCAGTCTTAACGACTTTGAGTAAGGTTACAAGATGGTATTGATAACAGTTTTCTCTTAGCTTATGGCTTGGAACTTCTTTCTCCCAATCTTGCACTAAAATGTCCCTCCTCAGCTCATTCCACTGAGCTGAGTATTTATAGGAGTCCTAAGGCGGTTCCCAGGACATTTGTGTTCACACCTGGTGGGGTCCTTTCTCCTCATTTAGTAGTGCGACATTCTTCTCAGAGTCTGCGGCACCTTGCTTACTTCTAACTGAAGTCTTATTCTGAGTGCAGCTCATGCTTCTTTCCACCGCCAAGAACTTGACACGTGTCTCTTTACTTCTGACTTTCTCTGACCGGGCATTTAATGTGGGTAGTTGGGTGTTCCCCATGCCGAACAGTTGTTTTTTGATGTCTAGTCCCATCAGCTCTGTCGTGGATGGCTCTCATCCCTTCATCTGTATTCTCACTATAGATGGATAAGGACTCCTTAGATCTTAACCCTCCATCCAGATCCTCACTCGAGATGGGAAGTAGGGTCCCCAGATCTCACTCGGTGTTTCTCTCCTGCCCTGCTTATCTTACTTCCTTTCCTCAGATGCTTACACGTGGGTGGTGGGTACTTTGTACCAACAGTTTGCCCCTGTCGGTTTGTATTCGGGTTTGGGCTGCCCCAAGGGTAGAATGGTAACGACACGTTTCTTCTCCCCTCTTTACCACGCTGCATTCTTTTCTTCTTGAAATTCGCGTTGGTTACTATCCTTTGACTTATCCTATATATGGAAACTGAAAACTGATAAATTCATTTAATTACTTTTATTCTCTTTTTCTTCCTTATTATTCTCTGAGTATCAATCAGTCATTAGTGCTAGGAAAATCTCTAATTTTGTTTTCTTCTTCTTCAAAGCCCTTTTCTCCTGAAAGTAACGGTTGTGACTGTTGCTGTCGTTCGTCGGTGCTTCAGCCGTGTAATGGTGAGTCTTTCTTCTTCACGTTATTCTCTTGTTCATACGCTTTCTAAGATTGATGTACGATTTCTTTTTATAATTGGTTTTTGGTGAATATAAAGATGTCGTTAGTTTTAGGGTTTTCTCATTGTTTTTTCCGCCTAGTTGTTCATGGATTTTGCTGAAATCAGGGTTTTTAATCATTGCATGTGTATAAACGAAGCTAGGGTTCATAGATATTCTCTTCCTGGTTGCTTTGCTTGCTGATATTTGATTTTTATTACATGATTCCCTTGATTCTTCGAGACTGTCCCAAACAAAGTGGCATTTTTTCTTGCGTTCATTGCCCCAGCCACTGTCCCTAAACTGTTTGTGTGATATCCTGATTATTTTCCTGGGATTCGAATCATAGCAGAAAACATATTTATATGAAAGTATATATACTTTGCCCCTGTTCTCTGTTATGATGATAATCCCATGGAAACGACGAGTTAGCTTTCCTATACGAGTGAGATCCTGCTACCTCATGCTTCTTGTGCCTTACCACCATAGTTTGCGTGGCGCACTCACTATATTTAGTATCCCCTTGCCTCATTGCTTGTTATGAGGTTTTGAATGTTAATTTGAGGGGTTTCTTTGTTAGGGTAAACTGGATGCAAGTTCCCTTTGCTTTGCTTGCTCTTATTTGAATGTGGGGTGATGCCGTAGGTTGTTTGCTTTAGTGAGGATATATCATTGATTCAGTCCCTTAGTGCCCCGTTCTTTATTTAGTGAGTACATATCATTGACTCGGTCCATTAGTGCCCCACTCTTTTTGTGAGAACGTCTTATTGACTCAGGCTTTTAGTGCCCCACTCTTTATTTAATTAGTACATATCATTGACTCAGACCATTAGTACCCCACTCTTTTTGTGAGAACGTCTTATTGACTCACACTTTTAGTGCCCCACTCTTTATTTAGTGAGATAGTCTTATTGGTTTAGTCATTGGGTATCTTTCTCTTATTTCGTGCGGCATTATTAACTCAATCTTTTCTTATTTCAGTGATGTCTTCCTTAAATAAAGAAGGTATCACGGAGCCAAGGAAACTTAGGTCTACCACTACTGAGCCCTCTGGATCTGTAAAAGATGATGCTGAGAAAAGTCCTCTCAAAAAAGTTCCTAAAGTTGTGAAGGCTGCGGCTACTTCTAGTGCGGGTAAAAGAATCGCCACCATTCCTGGGAAAAGAAAGCCTCAGAAGTCGTCCTCTCCTGGTTCACCTGTTCCTCAGCAATCACCACGAGAGCCCTCACCTAAATCTCCTTCTCCTCTCCCAGAGTCCTCTCATCAGGGGTCTGAGACTGAAACCAAGAAGAAAAGGTCCCGTGCGGATTTTCCTTGTAATATCTATAAAAACATTGATCTTGAAGACTTTAAAAGGCGTCATCATCTTCAAGGGTTTGAGGTTCGATTTTTCGATCCTGACCAGGGGGCCGTCTTACTTATGATATGATAAAGAATTATCCTTATGACTCTCAGCGTCTCCTAACTACTGTTGGTGCTCTTGAGGCTGGAATGCATCTTCCCCTTTATGAAAATGGAGATACTTTCTTTTATGACGTTCTGGCTAACCGAAATAGGCCTAAGAAGAGCAAAGCTTCTTATTCTCGTCCTGTCTTTATTTACAATGGTAATTGGTGGAGGATTCTTTCTGAGTGTCGACTTCGTTCCAAAGGTCTTTCCAAAATGAGATCTTATAAACCTAAAAAAGAAGAAAGGAAATGGTATACTCCAGAGAATTTCAACAAAACCTATGGTGATTTCATGTCCCAGACTAACAGAGTTAAATGCAGTGTGGGACCTAAACGGCCTCCTCGTAAGAGAGGTGAGGTTCGTCTCTTGGAAAAGCTTGAAGGAGGTGTTGTTCCTGGTACTGAGACTCATGATGAACCCACTCCTCTACCGTCTTCTGATATTCTGCGGAAAACTCATGACTTTAAGTGGGATGCTACTCCTGTGGAGATAATTGGTCCCTGGGCTTGAGGCTGGCAATGGAATGATAAGGCCCGCACTGGGCCTCCCAGAGATTGGCATCCCGGTCGTTATGGGGATTACTGTGCTTGGGCCTTTAACTTTAAAGGTTTTAACTTTGATTATGCTCAGGTATGTAATTTGGCCGAGCTCTTCTTTTCTTTCACAGATATTTGGTACTGCGTCCTTGCATTGTGAGGACTTAATTTTTGTGAGAGCCCCTTTCTTACCAATGATGTTTTTGTTTTGCAGACGTCACCGGAGCGAGCTGGGACCACTTCTGATGTTGGTGGGGTAGAAGAAGGTGATGGTACTAAAGCTGGCAGGGTACGCGATATTGTATTGTTGTTGGTGTTTGTTTATGTTATTTGTTATTCTGCCCCTAACACATATTTTGCTTGCTTTGCTGCATAGGCTACTAAGAGGGCTAAGTTTTCCCCCACCAATGATGATGAAGCCAATGGTCCTGATAATGATGATGATGAGACTGAAGGACAAACCCATGATGGTATGGACAATGCAGTTAATCTAGATCAAGATGAAGAAGAAGGTGGTGGAGATACCCAAGACCAAGAGCTTGGTGTTGATTTGGTGGGTGAGTCCCAGCACAAGGTGCAGCAGTCTCCTCTGCGGTCTACTTATCGTGATGGAGGTGATTTACCTGAGGATCAGTTAGAAAATATCTTCTTGAATGATGAAGAGAGTGAGGGTACTGATTTTGAGAAAAGGCGTCCCAAAGACGTTAAGTATTCTTCACCTGTTCGCACAACTGGTGAGCTTTTATTTGGGAAAGGGTTTGGTGGTGCGGACTCGAGTACTCAATCTGCCGGGGTTTCTAGTATATTTTCTTCACTACATAAACCTCCTTCTCCTATTTTCGGATGGATCTTTAAAGCTGCTTTGAGTAACGCTGGACAGACGTCTAGTGAGACCCCTAATGTTGAGGCTCAAGCTAGAGCCAACAATGAGGGTCAAACTGACGGACAATGAGTTGAATCAAATGTTGAGGTCCTGGAGTCTGTGAGGCAGTCAGTAGAAAGTCAGTTTCAACTGATGGCGCCTGATTCTTATGAATCCGAAGGGAAAAGTTCTACTTCAGTTTTTGGAAGCGTTAATCTTTCAAATGATAATGCTATTTTTCGTTGGGGTCTTGACCGTGGTTATTTTTCTGTTCCTTCCGCTTCTCAGAGTGCTACTGATACTGGTGTTGAGGCTGCTGGCTGCATTACGAGCTCGTATGCGTGTTACGCCTTTTGAGACTGTCAAAGAAGCTTGGACTGCCAATCCTTCAAATTATATTGGGCAGAATTTTGAGTTGGGCCTTCCTTCCTCTGTTGAGGAAATGTTTAAGTATGCAGATAGTGAGGCATACGGGTCTCCCCAGAACAATGTTTTGTTGGTGAGTTTCTTTTCTCTATGACCTTGTGTGATATTCATATCTTATTATATGTTGTGATCTTTTTATACGATATTGCGTAGATGGATAAAGCTCATTAATCCAATTATCTTCTTCGGCAATTGTTTCACTGTAAGTCATTGATGCTTGAGGCCCGCAACCAACAGTGTGATAAAGAGCTAATTGTTGAAAAGGAGCGAGTCGCCGAGCTGGAGAAATCTTTGAAGAATGGTGAGGGTTTAAGTATTGAGGAACTGGAGCGTGAGGCTGAGACATTGCGCAATGCCGTTGAGAAGGCGCGCAAGGAGAAAGCTGATGCTGAATCTAAAATTTCTGGTGAGTGCCCATTCTTTATGCCCCGTCGTTGTTATTCAGATATGTATATTTTGTTTGGGTACCTTCTGAATTTACCCTTATCTGGTTAGTGGCAATCCCTTCGGATCCTATGGCATTATATCTTGACAACCTTCGTCTTCGTGCTCGTGAATCCTCCTTAGAATGATGCTTAAATGGAACCGTAAGGTGGATGCCTCAAACAAGCTGAACCACGTGTGCTGTGAGTTTAGAGATAAATTAGTGTCTCTTAAGAATGAGTATGATGCCTCTAGGATAAATGCAGCTAGTGAGATTAGTTGGTGGAAAGATTCCTCGAATGAAACAGCTGGGAAGATTCTTATTTTAGAAAATTCTTTGCGATCAATGGCGTTTGAGCGAGATAGTCTCGAATCTAGCCTTACTGCTCAATCTGCTGCATTGAGGGATGCTCGTGCCGAAATTTTACGCCTTAGGAAGGTAGAGAATGAATCAAAAATTCATTTAGATAGGTTGAAACAATCTGCTTGGAGCTTTGAGAACGAAGTGGCTCGTTTACGATATGAAGAATCTTTGAAGAAGGTAGATTTAGATTAGTATTATTACTAGTGTCATGTATATTAGTGTACTACACTTTTGTCTTGCTGTTTTTCTTATTCTTGATGTTTGACTATATTTTCTTTTTTGCCTTGTATCAGAGATCCAGGGAAAACTTGACGAAGCAGGTGCAAAATTTGATCAAATACAGAAAGACTTAGTGACGCAGGAGAGTAAGACCTCATTCTGGCAATCTTTCTCTCGTTCTGAGAGCGCTCGTGCTGCTGCTGCCGTGCGTGAGGTAGGAAAGTTGAAAAATGACCTGTCTGAGCTTCATACTAGTGTTGATATTCGTGAGGTTAAGTAAGATGCGCACGTGGAGATGGTTAAGAGCATTAACGAGGTAATTGATTATGCTGAATCCAAAACCAAGGAAAAAATCCCTCGTCCCCCACCTGCTGAGTTACCTCCTGTGCTTGCTGCGCGTATGAAAGTCCTCCTCAATGATGTGTGACCTCTTTTAGGTATACAGGATGGGACTGATTGCCTTTGATTATATGTATTTTAGTTTAGACTTTGCTAGCCTGGAATGTAATCATTGTGTTTTTGCTTTTGACAATCAGTTCTCTTTTTGTAATAGTTAACTTTTCTCAAACATTGTCTTATATGAACTTGTTTCCTTTTATTTTGTTATGAATATTTAGGTAATCTTTCTGTATTTGATCAGTGACTTGATAGTTAGATCTGCTTGTTATTCGGATAGCTGTTTTGCATAAAGGACGTATACTGAGTGTGATCAGAGTCCTGAGAGTTAAAGGGCGACTCTGTATCTCAATATTTCTTACTCATATCATGGTTGTGCTGAGTGAGGGTCATGTACTGAGTACTATCAGTGACCTGAGAGTTAGAGGGATACTCTGTGTCTCAATATTTCTTACTCAGATTATGGTCGTGCTGAGTAAAGGTCATACACTGAGTGCTATCAGTGACCTGAGAGTTAGAGGGCTACTCTGTGTCTCAATATTTCTTACTCAGATCATGGTCGGGCTGAGTAAAGGTCATACACTGAGTGCAATCAGTGACCTGAGAGTTAAAGGACCACTCTGTGTCTCAATATTTCTTACTCAGATCATGGTCGGGCTGAGTAAAGGTCATACACTGAGTGCAATCAGTGACCTGAGAGTTAGAGGGCTACTCTGTGTCTCAATATTTCTTACTCAGATGTTTGCTCTGAGTAAAGGTCATACACTGAGTGCGATCAGTGACCTGAGAGTTAGAGGGCTACTATGTGTCTCAATATTTTAAGAATGATTAGGTGTTGAACCATGAAGTATGGCTGCCTACGTACCCTTGAAAAAGGGATCAAGCACTACGTAGTTCGATTTATTTATTTTTATTTTTATTATTTTTTTTTTTTTTTAGGGATAGTAGGGCTTCAAATACCTGGAATTCCATGGGTGGCATAACAGCTCTCCTCTCATATTTTTTAAGTAATAAGATCCTTTGCCTGCGACATCATGTATAATGTACGGTCCTCCCCATGTTGGTGCGAATTTTCCCCATTTTCTAGTTTTCTGGTAGGGTGGAATTTCTCGTAAAACGTATTGCCCCACTACAAAGTTCCTTAGCTTAACTTTTTTATTGTATTCAGTGGCTTGCCTTCGATTGTAGTTTTCCATTCCTTGTAATGCCACTTCTCTTCTTTCTTCTATATCATCTAGCTTTTCGAGCATGGGGTCTGTGTTGAGCATTTTTTCCCAGGCTTCAGTTTTTGTTGTTGGCATTATGACCTCTGTTGGGATTACTGCTTCTGCGCCGTAAGTTAATAAAAAAGGAGTTTCTCCCGTTGACTCTTTTCTTGTGGTTCGATAAGCCCACAAAGTGTTGTGTAATTGCTCGCACAAACTTTTCTTGTTGAGATCTAAGGTTCTTTTTAGGTTTAAGGCAATGGTTTTATTGGTTGCCTCTGCCTGTCCATTACTCTGAGGGTTAATGGGGGTTGACTTGCTCTTTTGAATGTTGAATGCGCTAAATAGTTTATCAATGTTTTTTCCCGAGAGTTGCTTTCCATTATCTGAGACTATAATAGCGGGTATTCCAAATCTGCAAATTATGTTCTCAAACAAGAATTTGAATACATCGATGTCTCTAATTCGTGCAAGGTCCTTTGCCTCTACCCATTTTGTAAAGTAATCAGTGGCCACAATGATGTATCTTCTTTTCTTTGTTCCTTCGATCAAGGTCCTACAATGTCCACCCACCATTTCACAAAGGGCCAAGGGCTCATGCCTGAGTTGAGTGCTATAGCTGGTGCTTTGATTTTTCTGGCGAAGCGCTGACATTCCTCACACCTGCGAGACATATTGGCTGCGTCTCTATTCATGAAAGGCTAATAGTATCCTTGTGTTTTAGCTTGGAGTGCCAAAGATCTCATTCCGTTATGATTACCTGCGTCACCATAATGGATGGCAAGCAGTATTTTATGCCCCTTTTCTTTGGATAAACACCTTAACAATGGTCCTAAGAAAGATTGACGATACAAGACTCCGTCCCTCAGCCTATAATTTCTTACCCTTAATTTTGACTTCTTTCTGTCAGAGGCATTTGTTAATACCGTTGTTCCTTCTAAGTGTTGGATCAGTGGTGTTCTCCAATCATTTTCTTCTAAGGGTGAGGACGGAGGTCTGGTGCGAGCTTTCTTTGTTGGATTAACATTGTCCTCTCTAGGCAGTAGAGCGGCATTCTTTCCTTTTTCAACAATTTTAGGGAGTATCTCATAGTCTTGGAAGGTTGTTCCATCTTCCAAATTCTCCTCTGGTCCTGCGCCAGCATTCCATTGGCTCATGCCTGATTGGGTCGCAATGAATTGCCCCAAAGATTGCTTTAGCTCAACTGATGGTTCATAGATTCGCCCTATTTTAATAGAAGTTTCTTTTTTATTGTGGGTCATGGAAGCAATGAAGGCCAGTGCGTCCGCATGTCGGTTGTCCATGCGGCATAAGTGCCTCAGAGTGATATTTGATATCTGGGATACCAAACTTTGCGCCAAAGTCATGTAAGACACCAGGTTGTCATCCAATGTTCTGTATTTTAATTCCAACTGTCTAATGACTAACTGAGAGTCACTGGTGAGTCGTACGTCTGATATTCCTAGTTCTAGGATGATTCTCAATGCATGAATGACTGTTTCATATTCAACAATATTATGCGTAACATCACCAAATTCCAAGCGAAGTGAATGTACCATTCTGTCTCCAGTGGGGGTAGTAATGACTATTCCGATTCTGCTTCTTTCGTCGTTCTTTGATCCATCCACAAATACCTCCCATCTGCGCTTGTCAGAGGGATGTGGAATTGTATTGGGCTCTTTTTCACTCGTAGTTTCTTCCGGGAGGCCATCTATTTCAGATTCATCATTTAAAGGTAAATCTGCAAGGAAATCTGCCAGTACTTGAGACTTCAAAGCGGTTCGAGACTCGAATTGGTTTAATTGTGCATCCCATTTTGCCACCCTCCCTACTGCTGAGACGTTTTTCAAGACTATCCCTAGTGGGGCTTTTGTTGGAACCCTGATCCAGTGAGTCTGAAAATAAGTGCGAAGCTTCTGTGAGGCAAAAACAAGTGCCAGGATGAGTTGCTCTATCCTAGTATAGTTTCTCTCTGCTTGGTTGAGGTTTTGCTGACATAATAGATGGGTTATTCTACCTTCGTGACGGTTCTTACTAGCAACGCACTTACTGCGTTCTCTGTGGCCGCAATATAGAGTACTAAGACCTCACCAGGCTCAGGCTTTTGCAATATTGGTATGGACGCTAGGTATTCTTTGATTTTTGAGAATGCTGCCTCACAGTTTTCATTCCAAGCGGATGCCCTCCTTTTTAAAAATGTCAAAGAAATGTTTTAATTTATCTGAAGATCTCGCAATGAATCTCCCCAGGGCCGCCAGACTTCCATTCAGTTTCTGAACTTGTTTGAGGCTCTTGGGTGAGGGCATATTAACAATTGCTTGGATTTTGCTCGGGTCCACTTCGATTCCTCTTTTGGTTGCCAAGTATCCCAACTATTTTCCTGATGTGACTCCGAAAGTGCACTTCTCTGGATTCACCTTCATCCTGCAGGACCTCATCGCCTGAAATATTTCTCTGAGGTTCTCCATATGGTCAATTGCCTTTTTACTTTTGACTAACATATCGTCCACATAGACCTCCAAAATGTGTCCAATCCAGGGTTTGAAAATCTTGTCCATTAGCTTCTGATAAGTTGCCCCAGCATTTCTAAGTCTAAAGGGCATCCTTGTGTAGCAGTATAGTCCATGAGGGGTAAAGAAGGCAGTGTGGTCCTGGTCATCTTTATCTAGTGCGATCTGGTTATACCCGGAGTACCCATCCATGAAAGAAAGGAGCTCATGACCTGCAGTGGCATCTACCAGCTGATCAATACTTGGTAATGGGTAATTGTCCTTAAGACAAGCTTTATTAAGATTGGTGAAGTCTATGCAGATGCGTATTCCTCCATTATTTTTTTGTACCAAAACCATATTTGAGATCCACGTGGGACAAACGACTTCTCTAATGAATCCGGCTTCCAGAAGCTTTCTGAGCTCTTTTTCCACCTCATGGTGGTATTCAGATGATACTTTTCGCACCTTTTGCAAAAATGGTGCTGATCCCTCCTTAATTCTCAGTTTATGGGTTACTACTTCAGCGTCTATACCCGGCATGTCCGACATTTTCCATGCAAAGATGTCCGCGTATTCTTTTAGGAGTTCATGTAGTTGGCGCTCACGCTCTTTTTCCATTAGTGTTCCTATTTTTATCATTCTTGGCGTGTCATCATCACCTATGTTGACTTCCTTTGTTGGCTCTAGGGCGGAAAAGGTAGGGGTAGGGCTTCCACAGAGCGGAGCTTTCTTTAATTGTTATTTGACGGCCTCACTGTCTGGCCTGCTGGCTGAGATGATAGCTTCATTACTGAGTACCTCAGTAGCTAGATTGTCAGGACTGAGTACTTTATCATTAATGTTTGGTCCAGGGACGCACTCTAATCTTTGGCATTCAACATCCTTTAGATATTGTTGGTATTTTTCTTCTTTGATACTTTCCTTCTTTTCCCTTTTCAGGTTTTGAAGTGCTTGAACTTTTTCCACATTGTGCTGAGTTTCCTCTGCATGGCAACTTCTGGCGTCCATCTGGTCTCCTTTGATTTGGAGCTCTCCATGAGGTCCTGGAAAACGTAAAAATTGGTGGTATGTTGAGGCAGTTCCTTTTAGTTTGTGTACCCATAATCTGCCCATGATTGCATTGTAAGGGGAAGGGGCTTCGACCACACTGAACCTCGTGTTATTTCGAATTGGTCCGGCCCTAGCTTCCAAAATGATCTCTCCCTTTGGCTTGGACACTGCCCCATTGAACCCATAGATTGTAAAACGTGAAGGGGTGAGCTGCTCGTCAGTAAACTCCATTCGTCTATAGTTATCGTAGAAAAGTACGTTCAACGAGCTTCCTCCGTCCATTAAGATCTTAGTAACATTCCATCCTGAGATTGGTAGAGTGAGTACTAAGGCATCATTATAGGTTTCCAACTCTTGATCAACATCCTCAGAAGAAAATGTAAGGGGCGCAGACATCCATTCTTCCGAGTCTTCTGTAATAACTCCATCAATCTTAAACATTTCATGATCCTCAACTCTTTTCCTTAATCTCCGTCCTACATCTCCTGAGAGGGATGGGTCATAATGCTCCGAATGAGTTATCATGTGGATAATTTGGTTGTCATGTAGTTTTACATTTTTATCTTTTTGTGGATGGTTCACATCATTGGGGCTTAACACGTATTCATTCAAATTTCCTGCACTAATTATTTTTTGAATTTGGTCCTTAAGGTTCTTACATCTTTCAGTTGTGTGACCCCTAAAGTCATGGTACTCACACCTTTCAGGGTGGTTTGCCGTTTTGTCATGTTGTCTGCCTCGTGTGTGCGGCCATTCAAAATCTTGACGGTTTTTTATAGCTGCCATTATTTGGACAATTCCTGCATTCAGCTTGGTGTATACTATATCATTGAATGATACTCCTTTTTTGAAGTTATTGGGCCTGCCATCATTTCGCTTATAATCCTCACTCCTTGATTTTTTATCCGGATATGGAGCTTTTGCTGGTTCATAATTTCTTTTGGGTGCTGAGGGCTCAGGCTCCACGGAGTCAGTACGCTGTGGGACTTTGGAAGACGGCTGTGCTCTAGGATTATCCTTCTGAATTTCTTGAAGTCGGACATGCTTGTCAATCAAAACCATGAGATTTCCTTCGGTCTTAGGCTTTTGGCTGTGGATGTCTACGAAAAGGTTTCTCATTCGGTCCAATGCCCACTTTAAAAAATTGATGCTAATTTATGGATTTACACTTCCAATTTCTTGCCCAATTTTAATCCATCTATCTCTTAACTCTTGATAAGTCTCCTTTGGTCCAATGGTCAGGGCAACCATTCGATCTAGGCCATCCTTAGTCCTTTTATTGTATAAGTACTTAGTGATGAATGCATTTGCTAATTCCTCAAAAGAGTTGATCGAGTGAGAAGGAAGATCATCATACCAAGCCAAGGCTGGGCCTTTGAGACTTGACGGAAAAAACCTACACATTACCTTGCCGTCCCATTCCCATTGTGCCATTGCTCTTCTATAATACCTTAGATGGATAGTGGGATCATCTTGTCCTTCAAAACAAAGGAAAGTGGGAGGCTTGCATTTATCCGGGAGCTTATAGAAACTAATTCTCGGAACCAAAGGTGTGGAGTGAGAATCTTTCATATGGCCTCCTATAAATGTCCACCGCCCTGCTTGGATTTGAGCATTTTGATATCCTGGCGCATTTGCTCCATATCATCTTGTTGTCTATGCCTCATAGCAGTGCGATCATGATTGGGCACAGTGTCTTCGTAGTCCTCACCCCCATCCTCATAAGGGTTATACTCTGGTTCTTTTTTCTTTGCGAGTAAGACATTGACTTTTGAGGCATATGTTGGGTTTACGCACCGAAGTGGCTGTGGTTGATCTGGTTCCAAGTAAGGAACTACTTGGCTATCTGGTGACTCTACTACTCTCACCACTGAATTGTTTTCGGCCGCTCCCTCTTCAGCTTTCTGGAGCCTCTTTTCAAGTCTTCCTCGATTGTCTTTTAGTATCTGATTTTCTTCTGCCAAAAGGGAAAGTGCGTCAGTAAAGGTGGACTTGAATTTCCTCATTTCTTCCCGTTGGAACTCATGGAGCTCCCTTACTAGGTGGCTGCTTTCTTCTGACAGATTAGGAAGTGTGCGATTATTGACCCTCAAGTTGCCATCTTTGCCTTCAACTATGACTGGAATTGTTGGCCTTACATCTCCTAGTCTTTTGTTGGAGTAGACCTCTTGTAGCACTCCTAGTCCTCTTGGTTGTGCGCTTGTCTCACCTAGAAACATCCTTGGTTGTAGCTGGCTTACCTTTGACGGCATGGTCAGTGGGATTCCATAAGGCTGGTTGGGAACTATAAACGATGAATCTCCCACCTTTTCTTGTCGTGATGCTTTCAATGCGGCCTCCAGATCTGCGGCCTCTTCTGCTTCCAAGAAAGCCGTATTGGCTGCTAATTTTTCTACTGTAGCAGTCTTCTCTGCTGCGACTTTATGATTGTACTGAGATTTGTCGAATCTGGCTTTCTCCACTTGGGACTTTTCCATTGCTACTGCTTCTATATTGGCTCTTTGTGCTGCGGCTTTCTGTGCTGCAGTTTTTTCTGAAAAGAATTCTCGGCTGCGGCTTTATCCTCTTGGGCTTTGTGTGCGGCCGTTATGCATGAGGCCTGGTGGTCATCAAGCAACTTTTTCTGCGCAAGGTGCTGCGGCTTTTTCTGCTGCAGCTTTATCCGTTGCGACTTTATCTGATACGGCCTTATCTGATGCGGCTTTATTTGCTGCGGCTTTTTCTGCAGAGGTTTTTTCTGCTGCTGCACTGTTTGCCGCCGTCACTAAGCTGTATGCCGCAGCCCTGGAGTGATGCTGTTATGCTCAAATTCGTCTGCATCCCTCATATCAGATTGGTCATTTGCTGTACTCCTCGTTCTGATCTTGGAGTTGTGAATGTCTTTAGAGTTTCCCACTCCACAAACTTAGTAATACTTTGCCTAATTCTAAGTTCTTACGGCAGTGATTTTCAAACATGTTTATGAAAACATAAAAAACCGATAAGCAAACAACAAGAAAACATGACCAATACTTCTAAACAGTAAGATTAACCCTATTCCCTTGATTCCTTTAGCTACTTTCTATAAATAAGAGAAAAAACTTGAATGTAGAGATACACAAGTTAGCACAAGAAGGATAAATCCTTTACCAGAGACCGAAGTCCCTTTTTCTAGCGCCAAACTGTTTGTGCATAAAACTATCCTAGTCTTAAGTCACAAACCAACAAGATAAATATGATATTGAGTCCTTGGATTCACTTAATACAAAAGAGTAACATCCAATGAGTTATGTAAGTAAATAAGAACACCAAATTACTTCTCTAAAGGTTATAAATGATCATTCATATGGAGGTGGTAATCATATTACAATATACATGTTTCAGTCTTAATGACTTTGAGTAAGGTTAGAAGATGGTATTGATAACAGTTTTCTCTTAGCTTATGGCTTGGTACTTCTTTCTCCCAATCTTGCACTCAAATGTCCCTCCTCAGCTCATTCCACTGAGTTAAGTATTTATAGGAGTCCTAAGGCGGTTCCCAAACATTTGTGTTCACACCTGGTGGGGTCCTTTCTCCTCCTTTAGTAGTGCGACATTCTTCTCTGAGTCTGCGACACCTTGCTTGCTTCTAACTGAAGTCTTCTTCTGAGTGCGGCTCATGCTTCTTTCCACCGCCAAGAACTTGACACGCATCTCTTGACTTCTGACTTTTTCTGATCGGGCATTTAATGTGGGTAGTTGGGTGTTCCCCATGCCGAACAGCTGTCTTTTGATGACTAGTCCCATCAGCTCTGTCGTGGATGGATCTCAGCCCTTCATCTGGATTCTCACTATAGATGGATAAGGACTCCTTAGATCTTAACCCTCCATCCAGATCCTCACTCGATTTGGGAAGTAGGGTCCCCAGATCTCACTCGGTGTTTCTCTCCTGCCCTGCTTATCTTACTTCCTTTCCTCAGATGCTTACACGTGGGTGGTGGGTACTTTGTACCAACAGCTTCTTCCTCGGCGATAGTAGTTCCGGAGAATGTAAAGCAACAGCAACAACAAGTGATCGCTGGTCAGCATTGGAATTCTCATAAGCGAGACAATTACGATGGTAGAGATAGGCAGGATAATCAAGGAAGAAATGATGGCAGAGGCGGACGTCACAACCGGCGAAATGGGAATGGCGATAAAAGATACCAAGGCGATAACCGAAAATTTGGCAGAGGCAACCAGCAAGCTTTCCAGGATGCTACACTTCCAAAAATTTGTATTTCTTATACTGATGCTTGGGGACAGATTGAGAATTCAAATTGCAGAGATGACATTCGCTATCCCTATAATAGAGGAAATCTCAGGGTTCCACTTACCAATACTAATTGTTTTTGCCAATTCCACTTATTCCATGGCCACTCAACAGAAAATTGTACTGGTGTCCAGCAGAAGGTACACAGATTCATTCGCTTGGGGAAGTTCCAAGATTTTCTTGAGTTACCGCCACCACCACCGCTCACGGTTCAGCTTATTCAAGCCATTCAAGCTCCAAATGTGTATGAAGTAAAAGTAGAGCGAGATTTAATGGAATTAGATTGTTTTTCCATTGTGCACTCTAAGATTACCAGAGACGAATTCCACAATAACGTCTTGTCTAGAGTGCATAAGCGAGATAGATTGGGGAATGAGATTTGCAGCGTCCCCGTTAAGCAAGAACCCTCTATTAGACTGGATGAAAGCGTGTGTAGGATTCTCCGCCGATGAGGTACCAGCGGAAGGAAGAAATCATAATAATCCTTTGGTTTTTACTGTTCAGATAGGAAAATTCAAAGTGCCAAAGGTGTTTGTGGACCCAGGTAGTTTGGTTGATATACTTTTTAACTCCGTATATGAAGTGATGAACGCAAAAGACTCTGAAATCCCTTCGCCGACAGTCTCAAAGTACAATATTTATGGATTCAACGACATTGCATCTAAACCCAAGGGAGAAATCGAATTTAAGATTGTTACATGCAAGGACCTGATTCTGGATACTACTCTTTGCATAGTGGATGTAGATTCGCCGTATGGTGCAACTCTTGGGAGGCCGTGGTTGCACAGCTTGAAAGGAGTACCCTCGACTTACCATCGGCGCTTAAGGTTTCCAACACCGAAAGGAGTCGGCGAGTACGTGGGGGATTTAGCAGTAGCGAAAGCTTGTAATGCAGCAGATGTTTAGATGCGAGAAAATAGAAAAGCTAGAATTAACGAAAAGAAGAAGCAGGGTAAAGAACTGTTAAAGGAGCAATAGATTCAAGAGTTCATCGTCGATCCACCAAAGTATGTCCATTCTCTGAATTTAGAAGTCACTTCGGCGAAACCTCCTACAGTCCCCTTATAACAATTAAAAGAGCCTTCGCCGATGGGAGAACAAAAAATGCATTTCACGGCGGTAGAACCCACCAGAGATATAAACATCGACGAAGATGGTGATCCAAAGATAGTAAAGATTGGTACATTATTGAATGAAGAAGAATCAGTGAAGCTAGAGGCACTACTCAAAGAATATGTCGATGTCTTTGCTTGGGGAATGAACGAGAAGTCGGGTATTGACCCAGAGATAGCATGTCATAAATTAGATATTGATCCAAAGATTAGACCTTTCAAGCAACGGATAAGGAAGTTGGCCCCAGTCTACAAAGAAGCAGTGGAAGCTGAGATTGACAAGATGAGGGCGTCTGGTATCATAAGGCCAGTACAATATCCTCAGTGGATAGCGAATATGGTGGTAGTACCAAAGAAGAACAAGGGAGTGCGGATTTGCATTGATTTCAGCGACCTCAACAGGGCATGCCCTAAGAATAGTTTCCCACTTCCAAGCATTGACCAAACATTAAACGCTACATCAGGCCATGAGTTGCTATCGTTTATGGATGGTTACTCAGGGTATAACCAAATACCTTTGGCGGAAGAAGATCAGAAACACACCGCTTTCTTCTCTACTAAAGGATTGTTTTGTTACACTCGGATGCATTTTGGACTGAAGAATGCCGGCGCTACGTATCAAGAGATGGCCCAGAAAATGTTTGAGAAGTGGATTGCCAAAACGATGGAGGTTTATGTCGATGACATGCTAGTGAAGAGCAAGATAAAGGAAACTCATGTTCAAGACCTCAGAGAGATATTTGATCACATGTGCACCACTAAATTAAAAATAAACCCGGCGAAATGTATTTTTGGCGTGACTTCGGGAAAATTCTTGGGATATGTTGTCACAAAGAATGGAGTAGAAGCTGATCAAGCGAAGATCAAAGCAATCATAGATATGCCATCGCCGGTGACAGTAAAAGATGTTATGTGACTCAATGGAACTCTGTCGTCACTCAATAGATTTATCTCGAGATTCTCTGACAAATGCAAGTTATTCTTTCACACGTTGAAAAAAGGAGAAAAAATTAACTGGACCGAAGCTCATGAAGCTGCCTTTCAAGGTATTAAAAAGTACCTCGCTACTCTACCAGCGATTCAACCCCCTGAACACGGCGAATAACTTAGAGTGTATCTCGCTGCAACATCAGTCGCCATCAGTGTTGTACTTGTGAGAACTAAAGGCGGGGAAACGCCTATCTATTACATCAGCAGAACATTGCAAGGAGCAGAGAAGAATTATACGAAGATCGAGCAGCTGATTATGGCTTTAGATTTTGCGTCTCAGCGGCTTCGCCCATATTTCCATGCTCATCCTATCACTGTCCTAACAAAGACTCCTATTGAGTCCATTCTGCATAGCTCTCAGAGAGTAGGTCGAATCGCTAAGCGGAATACTCAGATCGAGCAGTTTGGTGTTCAGTACGAAATTCGTACCGCCCAAAGATCTCAAGTTATTGCAGACTTCCTCGTTGATTTTCCAATAGAAGAAGAATAAGAAATATAAGACATACCTTTTTCGCTAGACAAGCGAGAAAAGGAGATGCCAGAACTGTTGAAATGTAGTCCTACAAGCTGGTAGGTGTATGTTGATGGCTCATCAAATAAAGAAGGAAAAGGGATAGAATCGTCTTTACCTCGCCGAAAGGAGCTAGGATAGTGCACTCGCTAAGGTTGGAGTTTCCGGCGACTAACAATGAGGCAGAGTACGAAGCAGTTATACACGTTGTGAGTGTAGAAAATGCCTTCTACGAATAAAAGCATCCTAGAGGTGAAGTTGCGTAAGAAGACTATCTTTGAGAAGTACAGAATCATCAATGGAAGACCACAACGAATTACCAGGTGTGAAAGATTAGCGTTCAGAGCCGCTGAAACTACATCAGCGGATATCATGAGAAGAATGAAAGGCGAACTATGATCAGCGGGTAAAGGACACGTCACCGACAGGAAGCTGAGAGGTAGTTGAGCATTAATTGGAAATCAGAACAATCAGGTTGTCAGAGTTGACTCGTTGACTCAGTGGGCATCGCGTCAGCGTCCTTATCCAAAAGAAGATCAGTCCGCTGAAGTTAGAAGATTAGAAAGTAAGGTCGCCGACCATGCTTGTCGGCGAAAGAGGACAAATAATTGTTGAGTGTTGGAGTGCATTCGCTATGTAGCGCCAAGCTAAGGCCGTTGTAACTTAACCTCACCTAGGAGAAGATACACCATAGTAGAATTCTTGCATAGGATTCCCATTAAGGGTAGGTTGGTAAATTCGCCGCGTAGGTCTCATATAAAAAGCAATGTAACCCTAAAGGGAAGGGATGGTCTCAATTACTTTCTCTCTCGAACTCATCTTTTTCTCTACTACTCCCTTTTACTCAAGAACATGGAGAACACATCTAGTTCCCATGGAAATCCTTGTAATAATTCTTAATCTATCATTAAGAATTTCTTCATTGTCTTTTATCTTTTAGATTGGTTTGTGTATGCGTTGAACTAGATTGTAGATGGAGAAATTAATGGGTGTATTGGTAAAATCTATCTTGTAGGGATTTTACCAATTACATTTTGGCGCTAGTAAAGGTTGAATCATGTGTTAGAAGCTCAAAATGAAGAAAATCTTAGCTACAAATCCGGTGAGTTCAGTAGGATTCAGTAGAATCAGGGGTATTTTCGTTAAAAGTCATAAGCTTCAGGCAACGATTTACTACTTCAGCAGTGCAGACCTGGGGAAGGGGATAGATCGACATCTTGTTTCACTTCCAGATCTGCAAGTATAGGCGAGATTTGGCAACTCATTAACAAAGTATCGTCGTCAAAGCATCAACAAGTTTCAGACATTAAAAATGGTCGTCTCCGGCACAAACAGAGAAAGAAACAAAGTTGCTGCAAAGGGACATCTCAATAAAATGAAATCAAGCTAGTCTCCATCAGCAATCGAACGAAATCGGATCTTCTTCTTTTTTCTTCTATTTTGTTTTCAGTATTTAGATTTGCCGTTTTAAAACAGGAATTTCGATTAAGGATTTCATAAACTAGGGCTTGTTCTCAAGCAAAGATTGGATTTTTCTTTAAAACTATTGAACCAAAACGATTTTCAATGGTGGATTTGCAATTAGTAGACTCCATTCTCCAAACCCATTTAAGCTTTTTTGATTTTGAACGGATTTAGGGATTTTTGTTCATAACCCGACAGCTTTCTCTCCTTGATTACTCATTGATTGAGTTTACTGCTTGCAGCGATGTGTGAAGGGGATTTTTCATAAGTAAAGCCGACTGATCACCCAGACCTACTTTCTCGCCGAGTTAAGAATCGGAACACATGGAAGAATTCTTTCACTTTAAAATCTTAAACAGCCTGCTTCCCCCATTTCTTTTATCTTGTTATCATTATGCAAATCTACAAGTTATAGAACAACATTTATGAAAAAGTCAGGGTGTAGTCTATTCTCCTCAATTACAATGTTTGGTGTCATTTTTGCGTTGTCTTGGATTAATTTGTTGGACTTGGTACACAGTCACAACCTCTTTGGAGCCAAATGCAGCCAATATGTTTGTTGAAATGCCTGGCCGATAAGGCAAAAGCGATGTTGTGGTTTACTTCCATTCGGCTTTGGGGGAGCAGTTTTAGGAAAGCTAATGAGCAACATATTAATCTAAAAGACTACTTTGAGGAATAAGAACAGAACACTTTGCCGACGGTAGATTGTAACCTGGATAAAGCTTTAACATCGACGACAAACATCTCCAGCACAGCTAGCTGGGTGAATTACTTCAACTCGGCCAAGATAGCCTGGTCAGAGCCGTCCGCTCAAATCAATACACTCATATAGAACACATCAGTGTCTCACCAACAGTAAATCATGGAGACTCGCATCTAAAGAGGATAAACCTCAATTTCTATCCTTAATCTCTTTTAATTGATTTTACTTATAGTCGTATATTATAAGCTGGTTTGATCCCGTGAAATTGCATGATAATCACATTCGTAATAGCATACAGTAGACTTCCTAAAAATGCATGTCATGTCGCCGGTTCGTCACATCTTTAACAATCACAGTAACCATGCATGTTAGATTCAAGACTTTTAGCTTACCGAATATGACGGAAATCAGTGAATGAATTAAAGGCCTTTTAAGTCGCAAATAGCCGTCGACAGGCATACTTTCTTTAGTTCTAGTAGACTTCACCTACAAATCCATTTTGGTTTTCATGAGAACTCTTTGAATATCAACGTTTCATTCTAGTCCAGGAGTTCTTTCTCCGCTTTTCTTCAATTGCTGAGAAAGTGGTGAATAAGTTAATTTTAATCCCAAATATTCACTTAATTCGCCGGTTGTTGCAGTGAAAGCATGCTAAGGATGGGAAAAGACAAGAAGGGAAGCAGCGGGAACGGAAATCTTGTAAAGAAAAGCGTCAAATGTAAAATCATGGTTTAATTGAAGCTCTTCTCTAGTTCGTTGTAACTTCTGATGGCGGAAATGAGATTATCCAAAGAAACAAAGGCGAAATGTAGCTCGGCAAAGTCAAATTAACGAAAACAAATTAAGTTCCATCTGTTGTTTACTGATACTCAATGGGAGGAGCCATCTTGATTACATGAATCAAAAACTTTCTCGTTGAACATCAAATTGTGATCTGGTCATTACAACAAACAGTTGGTGAACGTCAAAGAGTGATGAAAAATCAATATTCGTTGAACTACTTCTGCTTTGAATCCTTTTGGCAAAGCATGACCTGGTCATTACAGTTTGCAGAAAGCCTACGCCGATAGTTCAGTCGCGTATCTATTTCGGCAACTCAACTCTAAACCATGTCAAGACAGCTCGTTGTTCCTTAGCACTATCAATTTCGCCGATGTATCATCTCAAATGTCGTTGATCCACCTTGCCGTTGAGTTTGCTTAGTCCTCGGAACAGGAACCTCGGCGACACCCACACTCAGCATGAGAAATCTTCTTACCACTTTTCACTCTTTATATTTTACTGTCATCTATTTTCTCTTAAAAAGTTACCTACTGCTGCTTTGGTTCTCGTCTCCCATTGAAAATTTAAATCAATCTTCACTTCTTCTTGGTTGGCGTCTATTTGTACAGTTGATAATCGGAGTTTGGATTAGATGAGTTCGCAGCAGAAATCTAGTATAGATGAGCAATCACAATCTATGGAGGATGTAAATGCAACCAACATATTTGACGAAATGCCTAGTTGATGCGCTCCGCTGACAGCAGCTCGTAGAACAATCACCATTCCCGAAAGATCCGCTAATGTAGAAACGCAAATGTCAACCACAAGAACAAATTAGTCGTCCCGGGAAAAGCTTGAAGCACTTTGCCAGCAGTCACTAAAGCGAACTATCTTACAAGAATGTTGGCGGTAAAAAAATATGTATGTCGGCGATAGGCAACATGCTGAAAGGGAAGCATTCTGATTTCCCTATCTTTTTCAACCTTTGACGCCTGCTATTATGGCCAATATAGCTAGCAAGCAAATAAGAAGATTTAGTTTGAGCCATCCGTGAAAACCATGAACACTCAGATTAGTTTCATAATGCCAGAACTTTCGCTAAATTTAGGAATTTGGGGTTAATTTTCTAATAATGAGCTTACTTAAATCTCTTCCCAAATCATTCACCTCTTGGACATGTTAATTGCAGGGGTATATGAGAGCTCGGTATGTTTAAACTTGTCTCGGGGAATTTAGCTGCAGAGTGGGAGAGCAAAGGGATTCATCATCATTCATCGAATGTACTGATCAGTTAGTCGCCAAGAAGATTTAGCAAGATCGGCGAATGGCAAAGGAGGAAGCCAAGCAGATACCTCAAGAAAGTAATATCTGGGGGGAAGCAAAAGCCTCCAGCCGCTAAGGATAATAGTCGCCACTCTTCAAATACCTCTGGAACAGGGAAGTTTCTTACCCTCTCTTTCAGAATTATATGTTACACGTTGGTCTATGAATTCACCTACAACATACAAGAGATGACATAATAACCTTGTTACATTGTTGCAATTTTGGTTTGTCTCCTCTATGAGTTTTAGGCGCGAACAAACTTCTCAAAAGTTTTCCAAAGGACAAGGCGAATAAAAAAATACAAGCTATCTAGGAGAATAACCAGTTCCAGAATGATTCATCATACCAATTTTGTCAGCTACCTTCGAGTGTACTTCGCCATTTCAACTCTGCCAGTAACATGAATACGACAATGAAAGGGAAGTTTCTTACCCTCTTCTTTCTAGAGCTTTCCTTTCTAGATCTTTTCTTTATGTGTATGGCCACATAAACTTACTTTTTCAATCATAGTTACAAATAGTTAGAAGCCTACTTACGTTAAAGTTAGTTCTATACAATTTTTAACCTGGTACATTGTTCACAGTCTCAACATTTCTAGCTCACTGTCTAAAACTAATCCGCCAAAGTTTGTCCTTTAGTATTTCACATCTCTGACTTTTGATTGAAAATCTAGGTACTTGTTGAGATGTACGGCGAAACACAAAGGAAAGTGCCAACAATTGCCAAACTTTGTCTACAAGCACAGCAGCCGCTCTCTCGCCATCAAAAGTAGCTAAGCATTTCTTGCTTTAAAATTTTTATTTACTGCAGTATGAAACAATCCTCAAATGATAGCAAGGTATTCACTTTCACAGACACATAATAAGAATCACCGAGTACCTTAGTCTAGCAATTTGCTGTATCATGTTCCAACTAGATTCAAGCTTGGTGAAACACCTATTAGATACTAATGAAGCCCAACAAGGTGTAATAATCTTTGTCATAACGGAAAATCAGAAAGATGATTCCTTTAATCTTAGTCACTGAGAAATAAGTTTGAGCGAAGAATGATTAGCGATGTGATGACATAGCGACTGCATAGTTTCACATCTCTAAAATGGCATCCACTAGTACACAAATGGGTATTTAAGACGTTTTTTTTTAGTGTCTGTATTTGTTTTGACACTTAAAAAAAAATGGCTGGAGCGTGTCGAGTAATCACGTGTTTTAATGTCCCCTATTGCTACTCTGGCTTTTGAGTCTCAATATAAGGATAATGGACATGGCCTTCCCAACCACCTGTAATACAGTGAAGCCAAAATTTACCAATTAGTGGAAATACGGGTCTCATAAGACACTTGGAATCATTTGAACCGTCGTAAAGTTTGTTTAAAAGACGCAAAAATATCATTTTGAGTGTCCATGTATACCTTTCAGACTCTTGGAATCATTTGAACCGTCGTAAAGTTTGTTTAAAAGACGCAAAAATATCATTTTGAGTGTCCATTGTATGCCTTTCAGACTCTTAGAATCATTTGAACCGTCGTAAAGTTTGTTTAAAAGACGCAAAAATATCATTTTAAGTGTCCATTGTATACCTTTTAGACTCTTAGAATCATTTGAACCGTGGTAAAGTTCTTTTAAAAGACGCAAAAATATCATTTTGAGTGTCCATTGTATACCTTT
>JAJJMA010005060.1:25883-58896 GCA_023529015.1 Papaver nudicaule
GAGTGTCCATTGTATACCTTTCTGACTCTTGGAATCATTTGAACCGTAGTAAAGTTTGTTTAAAGGACGCAAAAATACCATTTTGAGTGTCCACTGTATACCTTTTGGACTCTTGAAATCATTTGAACCGTGGTAAAGTTCGTTTAAAAGACGCAAAAATATCATTTTGAGTGTCCATTGTATACCTTTCAGACTCTTGGATTCATTTGAACCGTGGTAAAAATGACTTGTAATCATTAAAATTGTGGCCGTCAAGATTGATGCATCCTCAACCATCCAAACATATGCATCCTCAACCGTCAGAACAGGCGCATTTACCACCATCCACGTGGTTATACCTAAGCCATTCAATTTTACTAATTTTCTTCATTTTTTTTTTATTAATTGATCAGATGTGCCACATTCAAAACCATTCATACAAAAAGATATTTTATTAACAACTGAATTAAATGTAGTTTCAAAATGTAATGAGATATTTATTAAAATTAAATATTAAATTCAATTAATTAATTACAACAAAATCAAAAATCACCACACAATAGGCAAGGCCAGCTAATACTTCCTAAATCCTTATGTCGCATCCACCTTCATAACAATCATTTGAAAAATATTGAAAAATATACAACCAGGCAGGCAACAGATAACCTCACTCAGTCACTATTAACAAACTCCTCTGCTTGATTTCTTCCCTGCAATATTGTAACCTATTAACCCCAAATCAACCAATAAAATGCCCATCGACACAGACTAGAGCAGTAGCAAGGCTATAGAAATGGACACGACCTGAAATGATAGAGAATGAATCTTGTCATTCCTGCCCCATAAAATGCATTGTAACCAAAGTCACTAACCACATAGACTTACTTGTTATGATACATGCCCACCAAAGAGGCTCTTACAAATAAGAGTATCCACCAGTTCCTGCAAACAATAATCAAGGATAACTTACACCTTCTAGCGATCAAGTGACCTAGAAGTAACAATTCCACGCCTAAGTTTTCACGAATGCAGTACAACGACCAATACCTAAGACAGCACAAAGTAATCCTAAATGCTAAAAGTTTTTAAGGGAGCGTTTCTACCTCTGTTGTACAGGTTACCTACAGACATCTCGAAGGCCTCAGCTGCAATAAATTAGTGTTCAAAATGAGTGAATCAAACTCATGAATTATATTTACCTCTACCAGCAGCATAATCAACAGATCCAAGAAGTTATTCTCTCCATCTCCAAAAGCTCTCATCATCCTGTTACAATTTCAAGACAAAGAACAAAACCCATTAAATCGAATCACAATGAGAAGAACCAAAAATGAAAGGGAGAAGAAGCAAATTACCTTATCTTAATCAAGCTGTTTTTTGAGTGAAAACTAAGGACCAACTTCTAAATCTTTATCAGTTCCATGAAATCTCAAATCAGGCAAAAGTGAGCGGTGTTGTAATGTGCCTCTCCTAAGATATGAGGTGAAAGCTTATGAGAAGTAGAATCGAGGGGGTCGACGGCAGGGTAGATACTGGGCTCAGAAATCTAATCATGAAAAATACATTGAGAATGTTATAAAAAATGTACAGAACCAAAAACTCATGTGCAGGAAACTTTGAATCTCTATCTCCACCATAGTTAACAGAAAATATAGGTACCTGTCGAGAAAGCACAGTTGTGGCGCCAAGATGGGCAAAAGTGGATGCAGGAGCTGGATCAGTCAAATCATCAGCAGGGACATAAATAGCTTGCACGGATGTGATGGAACCCTTTTCGGTGGTAGTGATACGCTCTTGCAGACCTCCAAGATCGGTAGCCAAAGTAGGTTGGTAACCAACAACAGATGGGATACGACCAAGCAAAGCAGACACCTCAGAGTTAGCCTGCACAAAACAAAATTACCGTACTTAAGGAGATTTGGATAAGAAAGATCAAACGTGAGACAGTCCAAGCAAGCGACAAAGAGAGTTACCTGAGTGAAACGGAAAATGTAATCAATAAAGAGAAGCACATCCTGACCTTCATCATCTCTGAAGTGCTCGCCACAGTCAAACATGTAAGTCCAACCCGAGCACAAGCACCTGAGGGCTCGTTCATTTGACCGTATACAAGAGCACACTTGCTTTCAGCCTGAAATATACAAAAGAATGTAGTTCAGAAACCTGACAACCATGAGAGCATAAATTAACATTGCTACAGCTTGTGGACTAAAATATAACCAGAACTGCTTGTCTCCTAGCTTGATGACACCACTCTCTTCAAAACAGAGTTGCATTAGCTTAAACTGAAAAGAGTTCAAAACAAAGTCTTCCTACATTAGCTTTTGTCTTTATTCTGCAACATGAGGGTGAATTATAAATCAAAGCAAAACTCACTTAAACCGAGAAGGTGTTCAGACTACCCTCCACATTGACTGTTCTTAGTTACCCTATTCAGCCTTAGTATAAAAAAATCTAGGTAACAAAAAAATTCTAACATGTCTGTTCATGATCCAATATAACAGGGTAGTTTAAAACAAACTCTTCCTATATCAAACAACAGTATACGAAGTAACTCAAGCATCGACATTTTCTTATTTCCTATACCAATGGAGCTTCGAGATAACAAAGCAAAGTAAGCAACCGAAAGTTACCTAGTTTTTTCTTCTTCCTCCAGAAGTTTCAGCTGGACATCATCTTGTTGCTTCTCTGCATCACTGCAGTGTATGGATATTCTTGAAAAACTAGGTACCAAAATAAAACTGATGATCTAGAATTCATGAATTGCTTTACTTTCATATGGTTTCCTCTAACACCACCACCAGATTTCTGGTTTTTATTCTGCAGACAAACCCACATAAACAACAACACTAAAAACCCATATTCATATTAAAACTAGACGAAGGACCAGATGAGGTAGATGAACTAACTACTGACGGTGGATACCATGATGTTTGTCCTGGTTGTACTCGCGGTGGTGATGGTGGTGGTAGTTCCTGTGGTGGTTCTTGTGAACCCCTGTAAAACATTACACAAACATATCAGCGTTCAAATCAGGTAAACTATAACAGAAGACCTAAAAACAAAACCCTAAATCGAAAATCAAATATCAAAAAAAGAAAAAACCTAAATTGAAAATCAAAAAAAAAAAAAACTAAAATAAAAAACCCTAAAATTCAAAGGGTTTTGCATCTGAGAGTTGCAGAGGGTTTTTCAGAAGAGAATCGAAAGGGTTATTTTCTCTTTCTGAGAGTTGCAGAGGGTCTTCAATAAAAAAAAATATATAAAAAAAAAATAGTTGCAGAGGGTTTTCCTCTGAGAGTTTTTCTCAAACCTTGAATTTTTTCTGAAGGTGAGAGTTAGATGAGAAAAAGAGTGAAAATTTTGTTGCGGTGGGTGAGTTTAGGGAGGGAATTGGAGAGTGACACGTAATGAGTGGTCCTACTTCGTTTTTCGGGTGTGTCGACACGTATATGAATTCGGTTAGCCCAAAAATGGACGGGGTTTTAGGGGGGAATTTGGGCAAACCAAACACAGGTTGTGTACCGTTAAATTAGCTATTGATCCATGTTGGGTTCATAACCATTTGATTAAAATCAGGACAATATCATTGGTTAAAATTAACGCATATGGATTGAGAGTTATGGTGAGTTTTTGGCAAACCAAACAAGGTAAATATGGAGCTCAAGTGCGATTCGAATTTCAAATGTGGTAGAACGACATACAAACTATCAATCACAAATCTCCGGGTGGGTTCTAACTTCAAATTTAGCAGAATCCATCATGTAAACTGGTAAATATGGAGTTCGGGTGTCAATTCGAACTTCAAATGTGGTATAACGACATACGAACTATCAACCTCGGAGGTCCGGGCGTGGGTTCTAACTTCAAATTTAGCAGAAACCATTATAGAAACTGGTAAATATGGAGCTCGGGTGTCGATTTCAACTTCAAATGTGGTTGAACGACATACGAACTATCAACCTCGAAGCTTCGGGTTGGTTCTAATTTCTAATTTAGCAGAATCCATCATGGAAACTGGTAAATATGGAGCTCGGGTGTCGATTTTAACTTCAATTTTAGCATAATCCATCATGGAAACTGGCAAATATAGAGCTCGGGTGTCGACTCGAAGTTTAAATGTGGTAGAAGGACATACGAGCTATCAACCTCGAAGCTACGGGTGTGGGTTCTAACTTCAAATTTAGCATAATCCATCATGGAAACTGGTAAATATGGAGCTCGGGTGTCGATTCGAACTATAATGTTCACTTTCACTAATTATCCACCAATTATGCTCACTCTATCATGCTCACTTTTATTATAATCCACAAACATAATCCAATTGGACTCCACCTCACTAGATAATACTCACTTTCACTAATTATCCACCAATTATATCCATTTTCGATCAATATCATTCGATGATGCTACACATAATATCCATCTAATATTACTCAATTATACTAGACCATACTCACTCTCACTTATTATCCACAAATGGAATCAATTTCGATCACTTTTACTTATTATCCACAAAGTGCATCCAATTTTACTCAATCTCACCACATCATGTTTCCTTTCACTAATTATCCACAAATTGCATCTAATATTACTCAATTTCACTAGACCATACTCACTTTCACATATTATCAACAAATGAAATCAATTTCGATCAATATCACCCGATCATGCTCACTTTCACTTATTATTCACAAAGTGCATCCAATTTTACTCAATTTCACTACATCATGATTCCTTTCAATAATTATCCACAAATTATATCAATTTTCGATCAATATAACTCGATTATGCTCACTTTCACTTATTATCTACAAAGTGGATCCAATTTTACTCAGGTTCACTACATTATGCTCGCTTTCACTAATTATCCATAAGTTATATCCATTTTCGACCAATATCACTTGATCATGCTCACTTTTACTTATTGTCCACAAAGTGAATCCAATTTTTGTCAATTTCATTACATCATGCCTGCTTTCACTAATTATCTACAAATTATATCTATTTTCTACCAATATCAGTCGATCATGCTCACTCTTATTCATTATCCACCTTTACTCAATAGTACTACATTCAACTCGATTAATTCACTTTCACTAATAAATTGGGAGTATGATCCAATTGAATCCAATTTCATGCAATATCACTAGAGCACACTTCATTCCATGGATTATCTAGCAATTTCATCCAATTTTTTATGATCCCATGTGAAGTGTAAGATACCGAAATTCTAATACTAGTATAATTGATTGTTACTCAGTTTTTTAACGACCCGAACCTCCACTGATATTGCCCCACTAAGACATTGCGGTCACTCGACAATGTGGGGTTTTCAACGGGCACCACAATGGCCATTCAAATCTGGATTTGGCTTGTGGCGATTTCATTTTATCCAATTTTCACTAATTTGTTTGAAGTAATATGTCAACCCAAAATCTAAACACTAAAATTCTAAGTGAGGATTTTTCGACCCGAAAAAAAAAAGAGTTAAACATTGTGGGGAAATCTCCCGCGGCCCCACCCAATATATCTTAAAAGAAAAATTATTTTTTTTTTTTGCGGGAATTAGCCCGCCAATTGCCAAAATGAAAAAAAATCAAAATTTATACCGCCACAATTTTGGATAGATATATTTCTGCCCGGTCACAAAACTTATAGTTTGATATTTTAGATCAATCCGAAAAGAAATATTCTAAGAATATCTTTGAACTATTCCGGGTCTCTTCTCAAAACCCAATTCCGTCTCTTTCTTTCGTTATTTCCTCTTTTTTTTTCTCCCCCTTTCTTCCTCCTTGGTCTCTCTTCTGAAATCTCTTCATTCCTTCTTCCTCCTTAGTATGACCAATATAATATATCTTTTTTATTTTTTTTGGAAACCCTTATTTCCCCTTTATACAACCAGAACTCTCCTTCTTCAGTTCTCTCCGACCTTCAATTTTTTTCTCTCCATCGTCTCCTACACTTCTCTCTCCAATTACCCACTCACACGCCCTAGATTTGTTATATGCATTTGTATGTTTTGATTATGAATTTAATTTTGTGTCTTTTGAAATAACTGATTGGTTCAGGGTTTTGAGATGTGAAATGTTGAAAGTGGCTGATGATTAAAGAAATTATGGTCAAGCATATGGTTGAATCTATTTTGTGTTGATAAATCTAATCTTCTCTATGAAGCCTCTCTTTTCAGTTTCTTCTTAATTTTGCTTTCGATTTTGTTGTTGTTGAATTGATTTTCTTTGAATGAAATTGAATTATACAATGAAGGAGGAGTTGAAGTGATGATTCTTGCATAGTTTAGATGACATTCGTCTCTGATTTTTCTGAAGAGAAATTAGTATGTCGCTCATATTTGATCTACTCCTTTATTCATCAATTATTAGTTGTTTATGTTCAATTTCTTTAGACAATTCGGATTTGAAGCATTATCTTGTTTTGCTGAGGTTTAATGATTAAAAAAAGTTATTTCCTTTTCTCTACTGTCAATTGGGTACATGGGTTCTCTTTTTACAATTGCTTATAAATTGTTTGTGGGAACTACTCTGAGAATTTTCTCAGATATTTGGTGAATTCAATATTGATGAAGTAGACTATGTTCAAATGGAGTTATGAATCGATGTTGATGAACTCAATTTTATCTCAATGTCGTCCAGTTCATTTGTTTGCTCTTAAGTTTTGTTAATAGAGGCAAAAAATTCAGTTTGTTCCATTAAAGAGATTTTGTGTTTGAGTTATGCGCTTTTTTCTGTCCATATGGGTGTTGCTGTAAGAGTTTTGGGGGTCACCTTTGTTGTCTCTTTTTTGTCCCAATATGTCGAGTCAAAATTTTGATTCTGATTAGATTCGACAAGATAGAATTCAGATTTTTCAAGCTTGTTGTTGCTTGGTTGATTTCTGGATTCTTAAACCTGAGAGTTCTCATCATTAGTTTTCTTTTCTATTCTTTAGCCCATGTTCAATTTTTAGTTCAGTAACCTTTGAATTGAACTCTATTTTGATTGCAATTTTAGAATTTTGATTTTGGACGTTGTTGTATTCTTGGACTATAGCATCCATGGAGTTTTACTTGCAGGGGGGATAAGTGGGGAAAAATGGAGTTTGAATTGAACTATCTCTCAGCTTCTTGCTGAGCAACTTGTTTCTGTTCAACAGCTCTAGAGAATTCAGCACCATACGATAGATGTGTGATAGCAACATCATCAAGAACAATATTGAAATCCTTGGCTCTCTTAATCAAACTCTCTCTAACCAAAGCCGACACATGAGGTCTTTCAGTAAGCAACTGATCTGCATTGAATTGAGCAACCACAGCTTTCAACACTTTATTACCAATGGAGGGTAAGACTTTCTCATCATATTCAGTACCTAGGGTTTTGAAAATTGAGGGCAAAGATGGTACTTCAGGGCGAGATAACAAACGGAGACTTAGGTTAACCATCTGCGTATCTTTAGTACCAGAAACAGATGTGAATGTATGGGGTTTAGTACGAATATCGAATATGTAAGGTGTCTGTAACCATGGAATCAAGAAATGGGTTCCTTCTCCTACTGTTTCATCAAGAACTCCTCTGAATCGGTCAAACAGAACAGCTCTTTGACCACCATCAACTGTGTAGAGAGATGAGTTCACTGCGGTAGCACCAAGGCCGAGAGTGAATGCTGCTTTAGCTATGTTTGTGAGGAGGTTCACTGCTTGTGGATTCGCCATTACTTATTCTCTGGTTTTCTAATTTTCTTTCGCAAAACCCTAGACAAAAATGAACAAATGAATCTGTTTGACACACTGAACATTTGAATGCAGTGTAATAGTTACTACATGTAATAGCAATGTCATGTAATTGAACAACAAATATGTAATTCCATATGTAATGTTTGACACGAAAATGAAATGCATACATGTAATAGAAATGTCATGTAATTGAACTACATACATGTAGTCCCATATGTAGTGTTTGGCACAAAAATGAAATGCAAGTAATAGAAAGATGGAATTTCAAAATAAGTGTTTGGCATGGCGTGTAATAGAGATGCAACTACTTTGAATTTGCCAAATTGGTTTTCTTCCACAGACTTCACAAGAATATATGTAACAGAGAAAAAACAAGAATTCTTGCATGGCAAACTGGATTTGAGAAAAAACCAAAATATATTACTAAGTAATCAAATAGCAAATCGAGTGCCAGGTCTTTATACAAATGTCGCTTACAAAAGTGAAAACTCTGTTTATACATTCTTAGTTCATCACGGCAATGGGTTTCAGACAATCTATTCAAATAAAATTGTCAATACATTTTTACATCACATGGACCATTAGTGATAGTCTGAGGTAGGTTTCCTGTCTCTAAGCAACGTTTGAATTGAACTCTATTCTTGGACGTTTATGCATTCTCTAGTTTTAAAGAGGTAAAAGTGGGGAGAGGGGATCTTAGTAGTGTCTTGTTTTCTTCCCACCTTTTCTGGTTTCAATTTGTAGGATAGTCAATAATGTGCCATCAGTTGTAAGCCCCGTTACTTGTGTATTTGTTCGACTTAGTCCAGTCCACTTGTTTCCTCAAGAAGGTGTTCGGTAATTTCCTTCATATGGATTACGTCTAGTCAAGTTCAGTTCTCTTTTAGTTTCCAGTTCACTTTTCGACGGTGGCTTTAGTGGCTTTTAGCTCTGGAGACACGCTCCTGTTCAGAAGGTAAAATTCTGCTCTGTTTTTCCCAGGTTCTTTAGTAGTTTGTATTGTGTTACACATGGTTGATTGTCTAATTCATGTCTGTCATCTATGAAACAGGGTTGATCTTCAGTAATTTCCTTCCTATGGATTACATCAGGGCAAATTCAGTTCTCTCTTAGTTTCCAGTTCTCTTTTTGACAGTGGCTTTGGTGTTTTTTTGCTCTGGAGATCACGCGTTGTTGTTCAGAAGGTGAACTTCCGCTCTCTTTTTCCAGGTTTTTTAGTAGTTTGTATTACACATGGTTGATTGTCTTTTTATTCAGCACGTTTATTTGCATTAATGGCATTTGGGTATACAAACCTGCCTGAGTGTTGTTGCCTTAATTCTCTAGTGCGATGTTATTTTTGTTGGCTTTAGTATACCTTGTCAGGTATTTCTGTAGCTCCTCTGTTTCTAATTATTTCAAAAACTGGGTAGCTTGTGGCATCATCAGCGTCAGTTTTATTGTTGCAAAAATTGGATGACTTGTGCCCTCATTACATCAATTGTATGATGGTGCATGTGCTCAGTTAACAATGTTTTATGAAACAAATCAATTGACTTGATCAGTTGTGTTCTCTTAGTTAGTGCCTGATGGGTTAGGTGTGTAACAATGTTGTGTCAAAACAAATCAATTCAGTTAACAGTGTTCTGCCATACTACATTAACAATGCTGCATGGAACAAATCAATTGACTTAAAATTTAGTTTGTCTTTGATGGGTTTGGTGTCAAACCGTTTTGCTAGGTCTTCTTAGTTCTTAGTAGCAATTACAACGGTAGTCTGTATAGTAGCGTAGGCTACCCTAGTATAGTATGTGAAATCTGAGTTTATTCACTCGTTTCTTCTCTCGCATTATTTCCAACCATGAACCTCCCAACACTCTTTTCTTCTCTGGCTTAAGAGTACCTTCAGTGTTTTTTTTTTCTTGAGCAAAAGAAAACACTGTGATATTAATCTTTGTGCTTGCTAAGGGGATCTCTGGTACTCTTAAGCCAGGCTCTTCTCTGGTACCTTTAACATGAAGATAATCGTTAGTTTTTGTTGTTTTTACTCAATTACAGGCGAATTGGTTGTGGATCCTACATGCTAACACCATAAATGTCGATTCAAAGACATCTCTACACTGTGTCCTATAGTCTCTTTAAACATGGAGCGGCAAGAAGATACAGGAACATGACATTACCACCGGATGAATAATATCACATGTCAAACACCGGATGAATAATATCACATGTCAAATTGATGTCACACCGGTACAGATGTCTTTGACTCAGCTAACACAGACTTCTATCACAAAGGGGTTGAAAATAGGGAATAACGGTCATGTTTTTTCAAATGTATAGCCCTCAATGTAAACGCTAACCATTTGGAAGATTTGATTTTGATGTTTACCATAATCGTTAGTTCATTTAGATTACCATAGCCGATAATTGAAGGTTCAATATGAATATGGTATTGGGTTTTACAAGGATAACTTAAACGCAAAAATATAAATAAGAGCACAACATTTTTTTTTTAATATCGAGCCTTTGAGTTTGGCCAGAAGGACCATTCAAATGAAAGTACGGTCTTAATCTCTTAATCTCTTTCATCGGTATAAAAATATCAGAACGAAAATACTAAACTTGTAGTTGCACATTTTTTAATATGATCAACATGTGTAAGTTAATTTATGATATAATAATCTGTTTAATTGGCCAATACAGATTGTTGTTGTGAAGTGTCTACTCTATAAACTTGAAGTTATATAGCTTGCCAGCGACCTTACTTATAGGTTTGGAAACCTGCAATAAAATAACTGCAAGTGCACAGTGTCTAACTAGTAGACAACGACAAGTACAGGTCGAACCCACAGAGAGCGGTGGAAATTACCGTAACTAATATTCCTAATTTGTTAAGTTTAATTGATATTTTGGGATTTTTAGAAAATAATAAAAGGAAAATAAATAAAATATATCGAACAAGGGAGTCGGTAACTAGGGTTTTTCGGGTTCCACACTATCTATATTTGATTACTGAAATGAAACATAATTCTTAAACATTTGTTTATTCGTCGTTCTATTGACATCACCTATTATTTGTATAGAGTCGTAAATATCGCTGGGGTACTAAAAGCATAGCACATCAAAGACGTCACCCAATGCATGCACCATCAAATTGTATTAGCGAGAAAATTATACGAAACTAAATATAGGCCTAAGCATAACCCATCAAAGAAATTAACCCAAGCATGGACCATCAAAATCGAGGCAAAAATATTTATGAAACTACCGATTACGCGCAATGGTTATTGTATCGTACAAAACCGGTGAAGCAACAACGAATATCATCATTCATGGAATAAACAAAAATTATAGAATTAATTAAATCAATTCATAATAGCCTTCAAACCATATATATATATATTTCAAATCAATTGGTCTAATGCTCAAAGTGGTTTCATCCATAAAACCCTAGTCACAAGATTATTAGAACATGGCTATGGGTTTCTCAAAATCCATTAAAATAATTAACAAGGGATAGAATAGCAAAACCCTTCTCCTCTTGTTGTTCTTCACAATCGCCAGCTCCTTCCTCTGGCCGTCCAATCTTTCTCTGGCCGTCAACTTTCTCTCCAAAACCAAAGCCAGAACCCCCAGCCTCCGACCTCCAATTCTCGACCTAGCTTCTTTGTTTTTATTCCCAAATCAGTGACTCATGGACTTCTATCTTTTTTTTGGGACCCCCCATTAGCTCACCTCATATTCCCCGCAACTGATAGGGCTCAGAAAGTTGGTAAAAGAATTTCTCCGTTTACAAAATTAGGTGTTCCTTATTTAGTGTAGCATGGAGTACTTTTATGGCATGAGCAGGATCTCTGATTGGCTTAATTTTCTATGGGACCCATGTGAAGAAGTGTGTCCTCATCTATAGCTGAAGTACATCAAATTCGATGATCCTCGTTGTATCAAATATTTGCCAAGCTGCTGCGTGTCAGCGTAGTAAAAATCTTCACCGACATGTGGGACCCACATGTTTCCCACATTCCTCTTCTTCGCATGCGGATGTTTTCCTTCTTCCGTTCTACTTCCTCCACGTGCTTGCCCGCATAGAAAGGAAATTTTGGTTGCTGCCGACGTCGGCAACTCTGACAGTGGTTTGGACAGCTGGTATGGTCGCCCCTTAGCGCCTGTCTGGCTCCCAATATCATCCGCTCATAAAATGACAATTTTGCCCGTTTTTGCCACATTTTCTCCTTGGACTCCAAAGTTACTACAAAATACAAAGAAAGCGTAAAATGCACCTTTTACAAGAAAAATAGCTAGAGAAAGTGTAATCAATAGATGTTAGAGAGGTGTTTTTACACACCTATCACTTACTACTGGACCGGATATCCGTTTTTTCTTTGACAATATTAATCTTTAGTCCAACCCTTATTTTATTTTTCTTGTGGGCTGTCGTAAAGATAGCCCCCATTTTTTTTCGTGGGCTGTTGTAAAATTAGCATATGGATTACCCATTATTCGTATGTAAGTTGTAAATCTAGCATGTGGATTGGGAGCTGATAAGGCCTTGAGCCTAAGTTAGCAAGCCCCCGTAATATTGGTCCATCAACTGGTTATGTCATGTACCCTTAAATAAGGTAGTTTACGTGGCAATTTATCCATATTTTGGCACCTTACATTTTACTGTTATAGTGGCTATAGATATCGATTATGGGCATTTAAAAAAATCTCAAATTGCTGAGTGTCAAATAAAAACTTCACTAGTTGACACTCAAAGAAATTTTTGATTTCTTCATGTGGTAGTATGCACATATTTTGGCACCTTACATCTTATTGTCCTAGAGTCGCTATATATGCTGCTATGGACACTCAACAAAATCTCGAATTGGTAAGTGTCAAATGAAAACTACATCAGTGGACACGCATATAAATTTTCGAGCTTCTTGATGTGTCATTTACTGGTCGATCGACACTGACAATGACAAACACAAGTTCAACGTGCCTTTATGGTTTGTAAAGGCTACTGAATTGAAAGTGTAGTTTTTATTTGAAAAAATAGACACTTAAAGAATTTATCGAATTGCTTTATATTGTTATTCAATGGTCATTCGACACTGTCAATGACAAACATAAAAGAGGGTGACTATTGGTCAGCATTTAAGACGGTTTTTAGATCAAACCATGCCAAGGATTCTCTAACAAATGTCAATCGTAATTTAAAGTGACATATGGACACTCCAGAACCCAAACCATCTTTATTGACGACATATGGCCACTTCCAAAACAAGGCTCCATGAAAAAAAACGTCTTAAATGCTCATTTGTGTACTAGTGATCCTGCTGTTAAGTTTAAGGTGCAAAGTTTTCGAAATCCGCTGAAATCAAACCAAATGGTTACATATGGCTGTGACGCGCAGTGTAATGTAACCATGATTATACTTAGGAATCCATCTTGCTCAACCCAAGAGCGTAGCTGGGGCAGTTCAATCAACTTTGAATTTCATAATTTATTTGAATACTATGTGATCATCGCTAACCCAAGGAGCAATATTATCACTCCACTATATTCTCGATATATTTTTGCCTTTGAACAACAGATAAGAAAGTCAACAGTTCGCCTACACGATAAAGCACATAAATGAAAAAGCGCCGAACGAATAAGACAATGAGCTTCGCCAACTATATGAGCTAATCAGTGAAAAAGCGTCGAACGAATAAGCCAATGAGCTTCGCCGACTGCATGAGCTAATAGCTCCTGACCCAAATAGGTCTTATTGAGGCAAAAATGCCAAATATCTTCAAGGCTACAAAGCCATCTACTGAGGCAAAAATGTCAAATATCTTCAAGGCTACAAAGCCATCTTGTGAGTGTAGAAAATGCCTTAGCCCATTAAAGGCGCCCAAGAAGTGATTTTATACAAGAGGGCTACCTTAGAGGTGAAGAATGGCAACAACGACAACCCTCAGGGGCTACCACCCAAAGGAAAAAGGCGCTGAGTAGAGCAAGGGAAGAGTGGCATACTCCAGTCAGCGAAAATAGCACGTCACCGACAAAGGCTGATAAAATTGGTTGAGCATTTATTATGGGTCAGAACGGTCGGATTGTCAGAATTGACTAGTTGACTCAGTGGAGTTCGAGTCATCGATCTTATCCAATCCAAGACGTAGGACGCTGGAACCTTGAGGAGGGTCGGCGGTATTAAAGGTTGGCGGAAGCGGACAAATAGTGTCAGCGTCATATTGTTTGTATTAGCTGTATTCCACCATGTAACCAGCGCCTATAAAAGGCCATGTATCACAACTGAGAGAGGGGTTGGAAAAGTGAACTCTAGGGTTGATCTATCGAGAGACAAAGAACTCTTCTTACTCTCCTTGGCTCAATTTCTAGGGAAAAACTTAATACTTTGTAGAGTGATTATCCTTAGCAAGGTGAGAACTAATGCAAGGATTCAATTAATAATATATTGTGCTTGAGAGTTGTTACTTGTTTATCATTCATATCATACTTATGGCGTTATTATCTTCTCCTGTCTCTTGCGTTTATCTAAGTATAGCAATATTTGTGGTTTAACAACGACTTTAGTTAAGTTATACTAGTAAAAAAGCACGCGCGATGCGAGTGCCGTCTCGTTTTATAACTTGTTAAGCATATCATTATGTTCTAAAACTTATAGATGATATTGTATTTGATTATGGGTTTTGATTTGGGGTTAAAAGAAAGAAGAAATATCAATTATGTGTTTGTCCTTTAGTTGTTATTAAGAAACCGAAAGCAAATAGAGAAACATGGAGGGCAATGAAGACATTTCAACGTTAAATAATTCTGTTAGGAAACGAAACTGTAATCATAGAAAACACGGAGGGGTATTCATGACATTTCAGCGTTGAATATTTTTTTTTGTTAGGAAACGAAAGTAAAATTGAGTAAACACGGAGGGGCATTAATGACCTTTCAGCGTTGAATAATTATTCAACCGTCCGTACGAAAAAAGACGGTTTTCTTAATTATAGTGAGATGTATTATGGCATGTTTTAGGTATTTAAGTATGGGTGCATTGGTAAAATCTCACCTTTGGGGATTTTACCAACTACATTTTGGCGCTAGATAAGGTCTGAACCTGTGTTTTCTTAGATTTTTGTTTTTGGTTTGCAAAAATAAAGGTTGTTTTCGGCACTAATAGTGTTCTTAATAGTAAATATGCTGCTGATAGTTCTTAACCATAAGTATGCTGATAAATCTTTCAAAATTTTCCCTTTATAGAAGTCTTTGAATGTATTACTGTTGTCAGCCTTTGTAAAATCATTGAAAAAACCTTCCTTTTAAGATACGTTTGGCGTCATTAGTGTGTTAATGATTGTGTTTAGATGTTGTTCCTCTCACTTAGAACGGCATAAGATGATTTTTCCTTCTTGACTTACAAAAATGAGGCTGTTGTTTTTCCTTAATAAAGATGTTGGTTTCAAAATATGAGTTTCAGCTCTTTTGTTACAAAAATGTTGCTCTTGGTGCGTCACAAAAGGTTTATGTTTAGTCATCATCAAATCTTTCTTTCTCTGCTAATGATGTACATGTCATTATGAGTCTAGGGTGATGAAAAGATTCCTATGTTAGATGTGATTCTCGGCAGTTAACATCTTGGTAGTTAGACTTAGTGCTGGTTTCCCTTATTTTGCATGTCACAGTGTGATTCTTGAGTCAAAATTTTGTGAAAGGTCATAAGCAAAAACTGAGTGCCGTACAGATTTTGATCTATAGTGTGAAAAAGGTTGTAAAACTTTGGTGTTTTTAGTTTCCATGGGTTTTCAAAATTAGGGTTTTCTTAGCTGCCGACAAGATTAGGTCATGACCTGCAAATAGTACAACCGCGACTGCACTATTTTGTCTTTTCTTTACTTTACAGAAATTCCTCAACCGCCTCCACTAACCAATTTGGCATTTGCTCACAGTCAAGCTAGCTTAATACTGTCAGGAAGTGCATTTGTTGTTTTCTACACAGGATACCAAATGACGACTAAGCGGAAAGGAAGTACGGCGTCAACAAGTAAATCTCCAAAGTTTCCCATATCCTCTCAGTCAGTACCCCTTCCTAATCGACATAACCTAAGGAGTTCAGCGGTACCACAGTCAGGTTTTGCACATGATTTTTTCTTGAGTGGCAGTGCAAGTCAGCAGACAACAACTCCACAGCCAGTGACACAGCAACAACAACCAACATCGCCAGCAGTAGAACAACAGCAGACAACAGCAGTGCAGGCGGCGGTATCTCAACCACAGTCAGCGGCAATGAACAATGTTTTTATAGAAGATATAACTCATTTGGAGGGGATACCAGAAGAGGAAGATGAAGTAGAGGTCCTTGTGCAAAGTAAAGGAAAAGCTGTGGATGACGGTACTACGAAGGAAACAGCAATTCCCGGCGATACTTCTCATGCCGTTGAAGGGTTATCAAGGGCAGTAGGCGGTAGTCTCAATACCAATGGTTTATTTTCAAGGGCAACCGGTAATGGTCATATGGTAAACGGAAACACTTCAAAGGAGGTAGAAGGCAACAACAAAATGGCGGCGGTTGCTGGAACATCAAAGACAGCGCCGATAACAGTATCAGAAGGAAAAGCCGGGTCCATTAATGCCACAGAGGAAATGTTGAAGAAGTTCTTTGAACAGAGTACCATAAATCAAGCCCAGATGCAGTTGCAGATGCAAAGGCAGATGGATATTATCCTCCAAAGTAATCTACAATTGGCAGAACAGCATATGCAGTTAATGGAAAGTCGCAGCAGAAGTTGCTCAACTCGTATAGTTCATAATACTCAAAAGAGCATATCTATGAAGCTAGAGGTGGCAGCATCCACAGTGAAAGGTCCTACTTCAACGGCAGTCGTCCCGCATCAGCAGCAAAGACAGCAGCAGTATCAGCAGAACACCGCACAACAATGGAATCAAGGAAAAAGAGATACTTATGCTGGGAGAGATGATCAAGATAACAGAGGAGGCTATGATAACAGAGGAAGGTACGCCAACAATGATAGAAGAAGCTACGACGACTATAGAGGATGATATGACAATCGGCGGCAGGGCAATGGTGATATAAGATTCAACAATGATAACCAAAGGTTCGGCGATAGAAGGCCAGGATACCCAGATTTCCAAGACGCCACATTACCAAAACTTCGTGTTACGTATACTAATGCATGGGGGCAAATAGAAAGTTCGGCGTCAAGGAATGAAATCCGCTATCCTTTTAACAGAGGAAATCCCATGCACCCTATTTCAAATACCAGTCAGTATTGCCAGTACCATCAATTTCATGGTCATTCAACTGAGAATTGCACAGGAGTTCAGAGGGAGGTGCACAGATGATAGGTGCGCAAAACACCTATTCAAGAGTACCTATTCTATACACTTTAGTCGACTTAAGCCTCACACATTGTTTATTTTAACCATTTTCTATTTTGCAGGTATTTTGAAATCATATTTAATAAAATGAAGCAAAAACGACTCAATTCACAACTTGGAGTCATATGAAGTTGGTGGTCTTGAATACAAGAAGGATACAAGCTCAAAAGTGCCGCAAACATGAGTTATTGGAGGCCTCGGCAGAATTGAGTTTAGGGCATACAGTATGGAAGGGGCCGCTTAGTTATTCCCAACCGGTGCTACACGATAAGGGGTAACCCTTATCTTTAATAAAGTCAAGACAGATTTTCAGATCTGTTTTCTGTCTGCGTTTCAAAATGCAGAGCAGATCTCTGGTGGAAGAAAGGAAAACAGAGGTGGAGGAAGGAAATTGGTTACGGATAATTGAGGAGTTGGTACTGATTGTTTGAAGTGCTCAATAGAGGTTGGGTTCTGTTAATTGAGTTTCTGTGACGGGCTAGAAGGGCAGATGAATTGCTTGTGAGTCTGTTGGAATTGAAGATGGCTGATGAAGAAATTAGAAGTGTATTTGAGCTCTGGTGATGGTTCAGAGAAGTGGGATAGGTCTGATTTCTGCGTCTGATGGTTGGTTGGGTCAATCTGAGATGAGATTGGTGTTGTCTGTGAAGCTTGAAATTCTGAAGTTGCCTGTCGAGTCTGTGTTTCCGACAGAGATGGGAGAAGAATGTGGTGGTGATGAAGACTATTTTGGGTTCAGGAGAGGCTGTACAGATGAGGCAGGGTACTTGCCGATGCTGCTATTCACAGGATTCAACTGGTATGATGGTCCAATCAAGCTAATCTCAGTGCAACAGAAGAGTATGGAGGTTGGTTGGCTGCTGTGTGAGATTCAGGGGGGTTAGTTGAAGACCTGAAGGTGTGATTGAAGCTCAGATGAATGTTTAAAAGCTTGGGTTATGGTAAATTTCTATGTTGAATGTGTGTTTGGCTGCAGATTTGATCTGTGATGGTGTAGCTGAAACTGTGAGTGAAGAACATTGAAGATTGCCTGTTGGTTTTGTGAAACCGACAGAGCTGAGGAAGGAGATGGTGCTCGTGTGGCTCACATGGGTGATAGAGAAGCAGGACGTCAGTTCTGTGGAACTGACAGGCATACAACGTGATGGGCTCAGCTGGTTAAGGCCCAGGACGTATTTTATTTGTGTTTTGGTTGGGCTTCAGAGATGTCTTGTTTAGGAAACTGGTTTAGTTTTGTGTGATATAAATAAAGAGTTACAGGAGACGGGGTTGGAGGCAAGTTTTTGGAGACGCACAGTTGAAAAAACAGGGATTCTCTGCACGCTTCCCGAGACAAGGAGAAAGCTAGGGTTTGGCACGAATTTGGAGGCAGGAGAACTCCACGGATTACTGAGTTTGCATTATCGTATCTCTTTGAGTTTTAACAACTTATTTTCACTCAAATATTTTGTTTTCTTTTAAAAACATGAGTTGCTAGTTTTCTTTATTGATTGGGGAGGATTTCAAAACTCCCAAGACATGAGATTTTAATCAATTTATGCAAGTTAATCTTTCAATATTTTTGTTTTGTTGATTGTCTTTTACCGTGATATGACCATGAGATGTATGCTAGTTGTTCAAGTGGCCAATTGAATACCTTGTATGCAATTCTAATGCTAGTTTAGAGAGCTCTAATCCGTAATTGTTAGAGTAATCTTAACATAAGTAGTAAAACATTATTTGTTGCAATGGGATGTTGTGGACAATAGTGTGTAATAGACAACCCTAAGTTAACATGCCGAACTTGTGAGCATGTGGTTAGGATCAACCCGATTCATAGAGCATATCGGTTAATTACGTTACACTTTGAGAACTTATTCAAAGTGGCCTAATTGGCTAGAAACGAGTAGAGAACTTATTCTACGAAGTGACCTTGGAATCTATTAGACTAGTTGAACTTGTAACTTGTCTAGGGTTGTTAACAATCGAAATTATTGAAGATTATACTTGTATGGTTAATATTATTCATGCTTGGTTGTGGAGAATGAATCTTTTATCAATGCCTTAATCATAATTTGAATCACAAATTTATTATTTTCTGAATTTTTGTTCGAACAACAACAATCTTTCTTTTCATAACAACTTGAACTCACACCTCCCTGTGGATTCGAACTCGACTTACCTCACTACTTCTTTATTGAATTTGTGTTATAGTTGAGATCAAATTATTGATTGGTTTGACACACCAACAACAGATTCATTCGTATGGGAAGGTTCCAAGACTTTTTAGAATTACCTCCAACACCGCCAATGGAAGTTAAGCCAATTCAGGCTGTACCGCCGAAGCCTGAAGTTTTTGAAGTAGAAGTTTAGCGGGATCTCAAAGAGTTAAATTGTTTCTCCATCGTGCATTCAACGATTAGTAGAGATGAAGTCCATAATAACGTCATGTCAAGGATTCATAAGAGGGATAGAGATGGTAAAGAAATTTTCAGTGTCGCCGTCAAGAACAGCCCATTATTGGAATAGATGAAGAAGTCGGTCAGCTTTTCGGCGGTGGAATTGTCACCTGAGGCAAGAAGTCATTTGGACCCGTTGGTGTTAACTATCCAAATGGGAAAATTCAAAGTCCCAAGAGTACTGATGGATCCAGGTAGTTATGTTGATTTTCTCTTCAATTCAGCGTATCAGGCTATGGATTCTAAAGAAGAACCGGTGGAACCTTTAGTTCCTTCCACATATAGTATCTATGGATTTAATGGGATAGCATCTAAGCCTAAAGGAGAGGTTAAGCTGAAAGTTGTCACATGTAAGACTTTGGTCATGGATACTACTTTCTGTGTTATGGATGTAGACTCGCCATATGCAACAATTCTTGGAAGACCATGGTTACATATCATCAAGGGAGTACCTTCGACCTATCATCAGCGATTGAGATTTCCAACTCCAGAAGGGGTAGCTGAATACATTGGTGACTCATCTACGACAAAAGCATGCAATGAAGTAGACGTCAAGATGCGTGAAACTCGAAAGGCAAGATTGAATGAGAAAAAGAAGCAGACTAAAGAATTAGCCAAAGCCAAAGAAATAAATGAAGTAGTCGCTGACCCTAGCAAATATGTTCTTTCTGTGAAGGAGGGCGACTCTGCATCAAATTCTTCGGCGGCACCCTTATAGCAGTTAAAGGAACCTTCGCCTATGCGAGAACCAGAGTTACATTTCACAGCGGTAGAACCTACAAGAGACATCAACATAGGCGAGGGAGATGCTCCTAAGATAGTAAAAATTGGCACTTTGTTAAAAGAAGAAGAATCTTGGCGGTTAGAAGCTTTACTAAAAGAATATGTGGATGTTTTTGCTTAGGGCATGAATGAAATGCCTGGTATTGATCCAGAAATTGCATGCCATAAATTGGATATAGATCCAAAAATCAGGCCGTTCAAGCAGCGTATAAGGAAATTAGCGCCAGCATACAAGGAGGCGGTGGAAGCAGAGATTGACAAGATGAGAGCGTCAGGAATCATTAGACCAGTTCAATATCCTGAGTGGATAGCTAATATGGTGGTGGTTCCTAAGAAGAATAAAGGAGTAAGAATTTGTATCGACTTCAGCGACTTGAATAGGGCGTGTCCAAAGAACAGCTTTCCATTACCAAGCATAGATCAGACTGTTGATGCCACTTCTGGGCATGAGCTACTATCTTTTATGGACGGCTACTCTGGGTACAACCAGATACCGCTGGCAGAAGAGGATCAGCGGCATACAGCATTTTTCTCTACTAAAGGTTTATTTTGCTACACAAGAATGTCGTTTGGTCTCAAGAACGCCGGCCACATACCAAAAGATGGCTCAGGATATGTTCGAGAAATGGATAGGAAAAACTATGGAGGTATACGTTGATGATATGTTGGTCAAGAGCAAGGAAAAGAAGAATCACGTGCAAGATTTGAAAGAAATTTTTGATCACATGCGAATAACTAAATTAAAGATCAACCCAGCGAAATGCGTTTTCGGCGTTACCTCTGGAAAATTTTTGGGTTATGTTGTCACAAAAAATGGAGTAGAGGCAGACCAAGCAAAAGTCAAGGCTATCCTGGATATGCCTTCGCCGGTAACACTGAAAGATGTTATGTGCTTAAATGGCACATTAGCGTCTCTTAACAGATTTATATCTCGATTCTCTGATAAGTGCAAATTATTTTCCAAATGCTGAGGAAGGGAGAGAAGTTCAATTGGACGGACGATCATGAAGTCGCCTTTCAGGGAATAAAGAAATACTTAGCCACTTTGCCAGCTATTCAGCCGCCGGAACATGAGGAAGAATTAAGAGTTTATCTGGCGGCAACATCATCAGCGGTTAGTGCAGTGTTGGTGCGGACAAAAGGAGGAGAGACACCAAATTACTACATCAGTCGAACTCTGCAACCTGCTGAGAAAAATTATACTAAGATAAAACAATTAATATTAGCTCTGGTTTTCGCTGCTAGTCGACTCCGCTTTTCATGCTCATCCTATAACAGTACTCACCAAAACTCCCATTGAAGCCATACTTCATAGTTCCCAAAGAGCAGGGCGTATTGCAAAATGGAATGCTCAGATAGAACAGTTTGGCGTCAAATACGAAATTAGGACGGCTCAAAGGTCGTAGGTTATCGCCGACTTTCTGGCAGACTTTCCAATCGAAGAAGAAGAAGAAGAAACTGAAGACATCCCGTTCATGGAAAAAGATGATCCAGATGAAGGAGTTCCCGACCTATTAAAAAGAGATCCAAATCAGTGGGAGGTATATGTAGACGGTTCAGCTAATAGAGAAGGCAAAGGAATCGGCATAGTCTTTATTTCTCCAAAGGGTTCAAGGATAGTTCATTCCCTTAGGTTAGAATTTCCAGCTACAAACAATGAAGCAGAGTACGAAGCGGTAATACATGCCATGAGGCTTATCATTGAGATGGACATCAGCAACATCCGTTTAACCAGTGACTCTCAGCTAGTCATTCGGCAGATCCTAGGAAGATATGAAGCACATGATAGTTCACTGAAAAAGTACTTACAACTGGCAAGGGAATATGCTAATAAGATCACTGGCATCGAATTCAGGCATATATGTAGAAATGACAACAGACATGCTGATGCACTGGCGTTTATCTCTTCTATGATGGCGGATCCGGAGGTGCCGTCAATTGCAATTGAAAGGGTAAAGATGTCGTCAATAGAAGACAGAAGACAGAAGGAGGTTTTAGCGGTAGACATCGAAGAGTCGGCGGAAACAGATTGGCGGACTCCTATTAGATATTACCTAGAGCATCTCACCACTCCTGGAAACAAAATTTTAGCGCATAAAGTTATAAGAAGGTCAGGGAACTACGAGTTAAGAGATGGTGTATTATACAGAAGATCATTTGCTGGACCATTGTTGCGTTGTGTCTCAAGGGATGAAGGAAAAAAGCTGTTAAAAGAGATACATGAAGGAGACTGCGGAAACCATAGTGGACAGCGGGCTTTGGCTTTAAAAGTAAAAATGCAAGGCTATTATTGGCCTTGGATGAATGGTGATTCTGCAGAATATGCTAAGCGGTGTAGGAACTGTCAGCTCTATGCAAGAAGAATAAAAGCGCCAGCAGTCTCACTAAATTCAGTATTAAGCCCTTGGCCCTTTGCCAAGTGGGGGATTGACATCATTGGACCGCTAACACCAGGATCAGGACAAAGGAAATATATCATTGTGGCAACATATTATTTTACTAAATGGTGTGAGGCCAAGGCGATTCGACAGAGAACGGGTAAGGAAGTGTTTACATTCATATGGGAGAATATATTCTGTCGTTTTGGCGTCCCGGCGGAAATCTGTACTGATAATGGAAAAGAATTAGTCGGCGAGAATATTGAAAATTTGTTAGCTACATACGGCGTCAAGCTAGGAAAGTCAACTCCTATTTACCCCCAAAACAATGGGCAAGCGGAAGCCACAAACAAAACAATAGGAATGGGGCTGAAAAAGAGAGTTGAAGGACACAAGAAAGCCTGGTGCGAGCACCTCCATAATGTTTTATGGTCTTACAGAACCACAGTTCGAGAGGCAATTGGGGCATCTCCTTTCTTACTCACATTTGGTGCAGAAGCGGTACTTCCATCAGAAGTTATACTGCCAACAACAAAACATGAAACTTGGGAGAAGAACCTCAATACAGACTTAATCTTATCAAAACTGGATGATCTGGAAGAACAGCGGCTTATCGCCTTGGCTCATATGGAAAACTATCATCGCCGTCTAGCTAGGGAATATAACAAGCGCGTCATCCCAAGAGAATATCAGCCCGGTGACTTGGTATTAAGAGAAGTGCCGCCGTATCAGAAGAAGAAAGGATGTAAGAAGCATCAACTTTAATTTTCATGATATTTACAACAGTACTGTAGGCAAATTTAACACATGTGCGAAGGCTCCATTCCAAAATCTAGTGGACCAAGCATAAATACAACAAAAAATTACTCCTATACAACTACTGCAGCTACCTACATAAACTCTATTTAAAAAAAAAATGTGCATAATATACTTTAATTTTCATGAATATTTACAACATGTGCAACAGCACGTTCAGTACTAATACAAGTACCTACAAAAGATTCTGCAGGAAAGCCAGTGAAAATGTGACACGTTGGCGGGGGAGTGAGAGGGAGACCAAAAATGATAACTTGACCGCCTGATTGTCCCTCTTCATATCCCGAGTGAGAGGGAGCAAAATATGTGGGGCCTCTAAATTTGACCTTTTCCATATCCAAATGCTATAGCCTTTTAATCTCCACCATTGTTGTATTTAAGCTTGGTCCACTATATTTCGGAATGATGATTATAATTGAATTGAACGAGCTTTCGCACCTGTGTTAAATTTGCCTGCAGAATCATTGAGATACTTGTATAAGTAGTGAACGTGCTGTTGCACATGTTGTAAATATTCATGAAAATTAAAGTTTAGGTAGGTACTTTTATTTTTGTTTTGAAAAGAGTTAATGTAGGTACCTGTAGTTGTTTAGGAGTATTTTTTTTTGTTGAATTTAAGCTTGGTCCACTAGATTTTTGAATGATGATTATAATTGAATTGAACGAGCTTTCACACCTGTGTTAAATTTGCCTGCAGTATCTTTTGTACCCCCTCCGTTTCAAAAAGTTAGGCACATTTGACTTTGACCAAAAATTAAGAAACTTAATAAAACCAATATTACTAGAATAGGGCACGTGCTTCGCACGTGAAAGGAATAAAAGTGGTAATTCGCCACAATCCCAATTAAAGGCATGTGTAAAGATCGATTGCAGTTTAATCCTATAAGAGAAGATGTAATAATCCTAAAGAGAAGATGCAAAGATAAAATTAGTGAGAGGGTAAATAATGCTCTTTGAATTTTCAATTTTAGTTCTAGAATGTCGGTTACTACGCCTCCCTAAAAACAAAAAAGAACACTGTACTGTAGCACTGTACTACTCCTTTGGTTTCTTAAATTTTGATTTGTCAATTGACAATTTTGACCTCCAATTATTTTTTTCTCACTTTTGTATGCATGGACCTTTTAGTAAAAAGTGCCTTATAAAAGGCTTTGCTTAAGTAGTAAAGAAGATTATATTTTTGCCACAATCCAATCTAACTGCTACACATCGCCCGCCCCCTTGTCCCCCTCTTTTCCCCCCTTATGTGTCACTTAAGTATTGGTTGCACACTACACCCCACCCACCACACTAGAACATACAGGGGGGTCCCTTATTATTGATTAAGCTAATAAGAAGTTGACACGTCGGCGGGGGACAAGGAGGGAGACATAAAAGAGGGCAGAAATGATAGACTGACCGCGGGCCAATGGCCCGCGGTCAGTTAATCATTTTTGAAAAGAGGGAGACGGAGAAGATGGAAAGGTAAAGTGAGTGAGAGGAAAAATAATGCTATTTGAATTCAACAATGATAGACCGTGTGAAAGTCCCGTCTATGAAGCAATGGTGGAGATTAAAAGGCTATAGCATTTGGATATGGATAAGGTGAAATTTAGAGGCCCCACATATTTTGCTCCCTCTCACTCGGAATATAAGAGGGACAATCAGGCGGTCAAGTTATCATTTTTGTTTAACATATGTGCGAGCGCAGTCGTGCTACAGGGACACCGGATTTGTACACCAGGTTCCTACACCCCTATGTGGCATTAACATCCACCGCTCATTCCCACGATTTCCAACCCCACCCAAGATTAGCAGGCCACCCTGTTAAGAATGAGCCAACCATAACGTGCCACGTTATGGTGTAAAAACCCGGTGTACAAAATCCGGTGTCCACCAAACATTTTCGGTGCGAAAGCTAGTGGACCAAGGTTAGAAATGATATTCGCCTCCCGACTTATATATTCTCCTCCCAGTTTATCTCAGCCCCACATCTAAAATTAAGGGGTTCGGATTTCAGGTTTCAGGTTCATATCGGGGTGCACCTCTAAAATATACTTATATACTGTATAAGTATATCAAATAGAATGAGAATAATCGAACTAATCAACGAAATATTACAGTCCAAGTTCTCATTATCACTGTAGCTTGGGTTTTCGCCACTCTTTCCTTGTAAAAAAGAAAAAAAAATATCCAGATGTAATCTTTTTTTCCGTTACTCAAAATAAACAGATTTTTCTTTTTTTGTTGGGCCCCAAACTTTTTCCCTCACCCCGTCCAAAAGCTATGCACGCATAGCCACCGTTGGATCATTGGAAGGGATAAATGTGCGGGCATAGTCTCTAACTCTCTATATCATTGTTGGCTCGATCCGTAGTGAAATACAGAACAGAGCAATCCAATTTCCAGGTATGGATATTAAGCAAAGCGATGAATGTGTTGTGGAAAAAACTGCCTCTATCCTTAACATGCATAATAATATCGACCCATCCGTGAAACTTGATGATGTAAAACAGAGAAGTGAAATTACTAGTTCATTTAAAGTAGAAGAAAAAAGTAGTAGAAAGGTTTGTATTCAGGACGGTGGTGGTGCTAAGTCTAATGGTGGTTTACATGATGGTTGCTTCGACGGAATTTTTAATAGGAGTGAAGCTCCCATGGACGAAGATCCAGAAAATACTCCAGAGATTGATGAACTTGGGGAACAAGATAAAGATGATGGTTGGTCGATACTGGTCAAGCATCTGGGTTTTGATTGTTTTGTAGCCACTGAAGGTGTTGCTATTTGTAGCGATAGATTCTATATTACAGGTGGTCGTCAATTGGGTTTTAATCTTGTTACTCTTCCTTCCTCTATGTCAGATCGGATTAGATCCTTTGATGTTCAGCCAGTTCCCGAAAGAGTTCGAACTAGGATTCCCATTCTCAGTTGGATTAATTATATCTTTGAGACAAAACTAAGGCCTAGTCAACAACCAGGGCATCAAATCCTGGAACCAGAGAGAGCAGCAACTAATCCTCCTCCAATACCCATTGTTGCAACATACCTTCCACAACCCAATAATGCAGCAGAGAATTCTACTCCTAGTCCTTGTGATGTTACACCTGTAGGCCGGGGCTCGTTAGATACGAAGCCAGACTCGAGCAGCACATGCCAATTGTACGAGGACTGAGAGGAAGACAACTAGCTAGAGGATAGACCTCCAGATTCATGAAGAACTGGAAGTATATTTTGTGGAGAAGCAGCAGCGAACTTCAATGTTCTGTTATTATAAGAATCGCGATGCTTGTAGTCTTTGGTTTATTCTTTTATGCATTTTTGTTTTTTGATGTCGTGTATTTTGGATATCTCTTGTTGTTGGTAATTTCTTCTATGAATCATTCTAATTTCCGCATTAGTTGGAGACGCGCGGTAGAGATTTTAATGGATTTGATTCGGTAAGAATGTTCACATTAAAGTAAGGTACCGGAAAAATGATTGCAGGAAAGATTTTCCTTACATGCTAAAAGTAGTTCACCGGGGTGATTGTCATTTCATGTATATTGGGTATTTCATTACAAGTTAATTACTACAATGTTTTCATACTTAAGTATGTCCATGAGTGTTTCACGGTGACCATGTACAATGCAACATATGCCGGTCCGATTAAGCCAACCACCAGCATACACGAATGGCAGCAGGAATCGGGAACCTTTCTCAATCCACCACCGTTAAAGATTGCTAGGAAAAAGGGATCATACATAACTTAGCCACTCGTTCCACAGAGGCTAGTCTTTGTGTAGCTAAGTCGTATCTGATTTGCTAGGTTGTAACTGGAGGCCGGTCTATAATAGAAAATGTTAGGTTAATTATCCGCAAAAACTTTTGCAGGCTAATTATGGAGCCACTTGGGGTAGAGAGTAGAGAAGATAGAGAAGATGTAGAGATTGTTGTGGCACCACTACCACCCTTAGAAATATAGGGGTGCACCATTGGATTATTTTGTGGGTTCTTGCCCCTCTATCCTTCAAAGAAAAAACAAACAAACAAGGGGGTCAAGGGGGTTCTCATTATCACTGTAGTTTGGGGTTCTTGCCCCTTTTTCCTTCAACAACAAAAAATTATTCCTATACAACTACAAGTACCTACATAAACTTTTCCTAGTAAATTTATAATATGTGCAACAGCTCGTTCACTGCTAATAATACAAGTACCTACAAAAGATTTTGCTGGCAAAAATTTACACATGTGCGAAAGCTCGTTCAGCTCAATTATATACTCCATACTGGATTAATCTTAAACACAACAAAAATATTATACAATAACGCGTACCTACATATACAGATATACTTTTCCATGCAGATTTACAAAATGGGCAGCAGCACGTTCATTACTAATCTACCTACACGAGATTTTGTAGCCAAAAATTTACACATGTGCGAAAGCTCGTTCAATTCACTTAATCAATTCCAAAATCTAGACCAGTATACGTATAGCCGCCCTCACAGGCACTTGATTTGCCCGGGTGGCTCCATTAATTATTTGAATGGGTCACAGTTGCCTTTTTACTTCTTTTATTTTTTCCGCCGCAGATTCAGATTTAGTAGTACACCTACAAAATCTAAATTTTCCTTGCAAATTTACAACATGTGCAACAGCACGTTCACAACTAATACAAGTACCTACAAAAGATTTTGTACGCAAAAATTTACCCATGTGCTTTTACTTAACATCTCAGTCTCAATAATAACACTGTTAATCCATTCAATCTCTCTTGTGACATCGTCGTCCGAAGGTAACTCTTAATTAACTTCAACTTCGAAAAACTGCGTTCAGCTGAAGCAGCTGTAACTGGGATTGTCAATAAAATTTTGTATGATATAAACGCATTCGGGTAGCACCCTTCCATATCTTTTAAGAAATTCAAAACTTCAATTGCTTTACCATATTCGCAGGGATATAATCTTTCAAGACTTTCAATTCCGCATATAAGTCATTCCCATTAATATCAGAACCCATATCATGCTTAACGCCCTATATGTTACACACTATATGCATAAAAAAAAAAATTTGGGGGGGCCCCTAGCATTTGGGGGCTCTAGGCGGCTGCCTAGCTCGCCTAGGTCATGCTACGGCCCTGCATGTGCCCGGAGCTGCTACAGGCGGCCCAAAAAAGGGTGCCCGAAAACGGACCATGATGTGGCACCATCAAGGTCCGTAGGATTAGCAGGGGGGGGGGTTTGTGTGGTGGATTTTCGATGGTGGGACCCACACTCTCTCTCTTCTCACTCTCTATCTCTCTTGGTCCGTTTTTGGGCAGGCACTATTCCGGGACGCGAATAGCGTTTTCCGTGCCAAAGCTAGGAACGATCTGACAACGAGATTTGGCTAAGTCTTTCGTATATTGATATTGACCGGTAAGATGTTAGTGGACCAAGCTTAAATACAACAAAAAATTATTCCTATACAACTACAAGTACATACATAAACATTTCCTAGTAAATTTACAACATGTGCAACAGCACGTTCACAGCTAATAATACAAGTACCTACAAAAGATTTTGCAGGCAAAAATTTACACATGTGCGAAAGCTCGTTCAGCTAAATTAATCATCATTCTATAATATACTCCATATTGGATTAATCTTAAACACAACAAAAATATTATACAACAAAGCGTACCCTACATATTCTACAAAATGGGCAGCAGCACGTTCATTACTAATCTACATACAAGAGATTTTGTAGCCAAAAAATTACACATGTGCCAAAGCTCGTTCAATTCAATTAATCATCATTCCAAAATCAGCCGCCCTCACAGGCGCTTGATTTGCACGGGCGGCTCCACTAAATATTTGCTAAAACACTTAAAAAACACCGGATTCCTACACCGGATTTTTACACCATAACGTGGCATGTTATGGTTGGCTCATTCTTATAGCAGGGGGGACCTGCTAATCTTGGGTGGGGTTGGGTGGGTGGCAAGGTTGTGAAATCGTGAATCGTAGAACGAATCGTTTTTCATTTTTGCGGATCGAATCGTATATTGAATCGTAAATCGTAGATTCGTGGTTGATTTTTGACTCGTATATGTGCTTATGAATATCATATATATTTTCTTAATTATTGTCGTGAATGCATTTGTAAGATATTAGGTTGCAACAATTTCAATTATTTTAATTTATTATTTAGATAAAATCCATGTTAACATCTTATAAATACAAAATAAATCTAATATAATCATAAGAAAAGCTCGTGGTGTAGTGTTCAATGGCTTGGCAATAGAACAGTGAGGTCCTGAGGTCGATTCTTACGAATCTGACCATTTTCATATTTTTTCCTAGCCTAAAAACGGGTATTTAGTCCGAGTCAAACAGTCTCGAATCGTTGACTAAAAGTCAAAAACACGATTCTTAGGCAAAACGATTCCAACTTCCGATCTGACTCGACTGGACTAACTATTGAGTCGACTCGTACGAGTTAACTCGCAAATCGGACGATTTTAACAACTATGGTGGGTGGGAATCTGTTACCCTGTATATAACATTTGAGGGTGTGACAGAATCTATGGTGGATGTTAATGCCACATAGGGGTGTAAGAACCCGGTGTAAAAAACCGGTGTCCTTGTAGCACGACTGATTTGTTTGAATGGGTCACAATTGCCTTTTTACTTATTTTATTTTTTCCGCCGCAGATTCAGATTTAGTAGTACACCTACAAAATCCAACTTTTCCTTGCAAATTTACAACATGTGCAACAACACGTTCACAACTAATACAAGTACCTTCAAAAGATTTTGTACGCAAAAATTTAACCATGTGCCAAAGCTCGTTCATTCAATTATATTCATCATTAGAAAATCTAGTGGACCAACCTTAAATACAACAATAAATTATTCCTACACCACTGCAAGTACCTAGATAAACTTTTCCAAGCAAATTTACATCATGTGCAACAGCACGTTCACTAATAAAAATACAAGTGCCTACAAAAGATTTTGCAGACAAAATTTACACATGTGCGAAAGCTCGTTCAACTCAATTAATCATCATTCCAATATCTACTGGATCAATCCTAAACAAAACAATTTTTTTTTACTCCAACAAGAAGTACCTACATATGCTTTTCCATGCAAACGTTCATTACTAATCCAGGTACCTAAAAAGATTTTGTAGCCAAACATGTGCCAAAGCTCGTTCAACTCAATTAATCATCATTCCAAAATCTATTGGACCAAGCTTAAAAATTACTCTACTATACAACTACAAGTACCTATATAAACTTTGAGGGATAGGGGGACAGCGTTATATGGACAATTTCCTTCAATCCTTACTGACCGTAGATGTGAGAGAGTGGATGGTTGATGAGATGATTAGATCCAACAAGCAGGAACGACCAGCATTATTCGGGTGACCCATTTCCATCTTCTTTCGTTTCTCTCGTCTTCTCAACCCAACAGTCAATACTAGTAAACAGGCTCAAGGTGATAAGTGAGGTGTGGAGAATCAAGGGTCCAAATCTTGCCAACTATTGGTGTCTATGGATGGTGTCCAAAGCTGGTGTTTAACAAGCAGCTTCGGAATTTATTCGAAAAACCAAAATTATATACCGGGATAATTCCTGTCTACCACATTTAGAAATGAAAAGACAGTAGGGCCGAACTCACTTGCTGGGTTACCGGAGCTGCTACAGGCGGCCCAAAAAAAGGGTGCCCGAAAACGGACCATGATGTGGCACCATCAAGGTCCGTAGGATTAGCAGGGGGGGGGGGGGTTTGTGTGGTGGATTTTCGATGGTGGGACCCACACACTCTCTCTTCTCACTCTCTATCTCTCTTGGTCCGTTTTTGGGCAGGCACTATTCCGGGCTTCGAAAAGCGTTTTCGCTGGGTTACGGTGGGGCCTGGGCCCATCTAGACTGACGCCACTGCCAGTCCCGCTTGCCGATCCCACTACATTTCATAGCGAAAAACTATGGTATTCTGGTTACTGTTTGTAGAGTGTACATACTACGAGTACATACTTAGAGGAGATTCTCATTCATGTATGTGTAAACAGGAGAATTAAACCTCTATCTATAGCAGTGGAGGAGCCTGGAATTTCGAAACAGAGCCCCTTGCTGTAGAGATGTAGAACGTAATAGTGTTGTAGAGCGTGAGGTGGTACCACCCACACCATCGGATCTGTAGGGGGGTCCACCATTAGATTAACTCTTTTCGCTCTACACCATCGGATCACATCTCTACAAAATCTCTACGACACTATTTAGCTCTACATCTAGAGTTTTCGATTTCGAAAGGGGTGGCTAAAGGTTTTTGGCGGCTTGGGCAGCTGTAGGCCACCAAACGTTTTTGAGCGCTTTAGCTTTTGGCAACAATTTTCTTTCTAGGTTAGACACATGTGTAAATTTTTGGCTACAAAATCTTTTAAGGTACCTGGATTAGTAATGAACGTTTGCATGGAAAAGCATATGTAGGTACTTCTTGTTGGAGTATAAATTTTTTGTTGTGTTTAGGATTGATCCAGTAGATTGATGATTAATTGAGTTGAACGAGTTTTCGCACATGTGTAAATTTTTGTCTGCAAAATCTTTTGTAGGTACTTGTATTATTATTAGTGAACGTGTTGTTTCACATATCATTTTCGTTCTAAACAGCGGACCCCCCTGTAATTTCTGGTTGGTGGAGTAGCTACTCATGTGATTCCATGTAGTTGGGGAGAAGCTGCGGGAGAAAACTGGGGGCCCTGTAGCAGCTTCGAATTCTACGTATACATAAAAAAAAACCATGAGAAATCTCGTGAAGGGATCCGACAGTAGAGACGCTGCGGGCTTAGCATCAAGGGCTTAGCATCAAGATTGGTGTGATGTAAAGTTGGGAAAAGGTCCCACTACGACTCTCTCTTGCTAGATTAATCCGGGATTTACTCCCGGGATGAATATCATTTTCGCAATTAATCACCATTCCAAAATCCACGTGAACAAGCTTAAAATACTAAAGAATTAGAGAATAAAAAAAAACTCGATTTAACGGGAATAAGAAAGCATTCAAAAAGGATCCAGAACTTTAGCACACTTGTGTCTAGAAACTCGGTGCACCTAGAAGCGCTCTGTTGCGAGTCTTGCAAGTGTCCAAATGGAAGATCACCTACATATATTTATGCACGATACAAAAACATACAAAAAATTAAATAATACTACCTCCGTCCCACATAAATTGAGCTAGTTGGGATTTGCACAATTATTAAGGAAGGAAGAGAGAGATTAGCTTTTTACTGTTTTTTCCAATTATACCCTTATAAATACTATGATAGTAAAATTTAGAAATGACATATCTCTCAAATTATGGCACGTATCTTTGGAAACTTTATACCATTGAAAAGCATTTTAAAACACCGACGCAACGAGTATAAACATGAGTATGAAATTATGAATATTTATTATACTAAGATTTCATAACAATAATCAATAAAAAGGATAAGATTAGAAACATGAGCTATATAATAGAACTAGTTCAATTTATGTGGGACAAAATCAAAATAGAACTAGCTCAATTTATGTGGGACGGAGGGAGTA
>JAJJMA010005062.1:0-13126 GCA_023529015.1 Papaver nudicaule
TCCACCAAAAGCATGGTCATGGAAGTGTCATTGCCTTTCTCCCCTACAATCTTGTTCACTGAATGCAAAATGGCTTCTCCACCGCATGGTACACCTACTCCAAATTGATAATCACCCAAGTAGCTGGACATTTCCTTACTGACAATTGATGCAGCAACCATTGAAGCAAGTCTTCTCCATATGGTGCCAACCGCTATTGGTCTAATGCTCCCATCGGATTTGAGCAGTGGTGTTAGTGGTGCGCTAGCAATATATTCACCCAATTGAGGAGGGCACTGACCGGCCAAGAGGAGATTGATAACAGTAGTGGTAGAGGGGAGTCTCGCAACAAGCTAAGCTCCAACCCATTTAAAAAATAGAACCTAAGGCAGCCTCGACCTTAGTTGAGACACCATCATCTGAAAGAAAACCTAAGGCAGCCTCGACCTTAGTTGAGACACCTGTTCTATAATATATATATCCGCGATGGTATCACGTACAATGTTGTGACGAAATTTGAGACCAATCGAAGTAGCACAATGGACAGCGTAATCTCCATAACAATCCATGGGTTTGCCCCAACAAGAACAGGGGAAATTTTCATCAAACAAAGGTATACCAAGCCTATATCCAAGAACATCATTAAATTGGCGTGGGCCAATTTTCTGTCCAAGACCAGCAGCAGGAATGGCAAGCAAATAATCTTGAGCATGTTGTATACGGTTGCATTGCCAAAGTGCCAAATCTCTAGAAGTCATACTGTATGCAGTGGGCATAGAACTCGAAACTGAAGCAAAATAATGCACTGCCAATGTATGCATAGGATGAGGGGCAGAAACATTGATGCTTGACGAATCCAACAGACCACAGGCATGCACAAAACTATCTAAGGCTTGCTGGAACAAATGATTGTGATCAGAAATACCTGAAGCCCTTAGGATATTGCTCTGCAGTTGATGAGTTTGTATGTTGAAGGCCAGAAAACAATACTGAGATGTATCATACATGGAATAAATGCCCAAACCTCCATCCTTGATAAGTAAAGTAGCAAGTCTATGTTGTAAATGACCATATCCTGGACCATCACCAGTAATCAACAATCTCAAATAACTGAAAATATGCACATCATATACCTTCAATGCATCCTGAATGAAAGCAAGTGAGGTTGTCCTCATAGAGAAATACAATCTGGAGACACTAGTACATCCACGAAGGAGTAATAACTCACATTGTGGATCATCAAGTTTGTGCACAGCTTCCATAAGCTTGATAGTCTTATTCACTCTGCCAAGAACCATTTGACTGCAAAAAGTAGGGTCAATGCTTATAAGACCACCCAGAAGTTTTACAACACAGGAAGGCATACCAATATCAGCTGGAAACACACCCACTGAGTTGCATCTGAGATCAAAGGTAGGCCAGAAAATTTCAGTTTTCTGCACATTAAGCTCAAGACCCCTGGTAGCCCCTTCTTGCTGAATTATATTAAGAGCCTTGGGCACCATCAAAGTGTCACCAATGATGGTGCCATCATCCAGATACCATGCATGTAAATCAAGCTTGCATTCACTAGCCACTTTCAAAGCAATGGGATGCAATGTAAGAGCAAAAAGAAGTGGTCCTAAGGGATCTCCCTGCTGCACACCTTGAGATGATGAGAGGATAGAAGAATCATAGTACATCCTAGCAGGAGAGGCATAACAAAATTCCACCCACCTAGCTGTGGATGGGCATATATTCCTTACTTCCTGAAGCGTCACTGACCTATCAACCAAATTAAAAGCGTTCCTAAAATCAACCAGAAGCATAGTCATGGAAGATTCATTACTTTTTTCCTTGACAATCCTATTGACAGCATGTACAATAGCTTCACTCCCACCAGGTACACCAACACCATGTTGGAAGTCACCCAAGTATCTAGTCATATCCTTACTGACAAGAGATGCAGCACACTTAGACACCAACCTTCTCCATATAGTACCCACTGCTATGGGTCTTATACCACCACCAGGCTTCACCAAAGGAGTAAGAGGGGCACTAGCAATGAATTCACCAAGCTGTTGAGGACACTTACCAGCCAACAAGAGGTTCACAATGGCAGTAATGGAGCCCAAAATCTCATCTGAAATAGCTGCTGCAGGACCACTTAAGGCATCAAGGAAATGTTGAGCATGAAGCCCATCTCTGCCACAAGATGTGCCTTTTGGGAAACTTCTGAGTCTGCCAAGAACCATATCTTTGCAAACACATGCTGGCTCAACTACATGTGGTGTGTTAGGCAGAGTTGGTGGTGGAGCAGGGGGATGCTTCTGTTGTAAATCAAACAATGTTGCCTCAGTTTTGGGAGCAATACCATTAGACGTAAGAATTTTGATAGCAACAGTGTAAGTACCATTTGCCATTTTCCTCTTACACAAGTTGATGTTAATATCTTCTTGGGACTTCCTTTGAGAGACTTGTGTAGATTTGATAGCACTACTTTCATCCAAAAAATCCTGAATAAGGGATAAGAAACCATCAGGTTCACACCATCTGACAAGAGACTGGTTAATGGAGCTAATCTACATTCTTCTCCTGTTGCCAGATCTTCTCTCCACACTGTTGTTTGGTGTATAATTTCTGAGCACACACAAAGGAAAGAGCAGCAGCTTGACCCAACTAGATATATCTGTGGGTTGGAGAATGACACAATCCATAGAATGTTTAAAGGCTCTAGCAAAATTAAGCCTACAATGTGCTGGAATATGCCTAGTAGTATAAGTTTGTGACCTGAAGACTTTATCTACCAACTCCACATTCAACAAAAGTGTATTATCACCCACATCCTGACCACAATCACCAGCACCATCACCAGCGAAATTTGAATCTGCAACAGGCCTTTGGATGCCATGAATGATCAACCTCCCCATCTTGCCATGGTGCAGGAATCATAGGACCAATATGAGATTTACATGGAACAGTCCAATTATGTGGCTTCATACATTCAGTGCAGAGCCACATTTTCAATTGTCGTAAAACAGTATCCCATCTATCATATATTAAAGCATTTACAATAATACATTCACGGCATAACTCAATCCCATCACCATGTGCAAATTGAAAGTCATCCATATGCCTGAAAAATGAGCTCTTAGCAAGACCCCTACCACCAACACCATTTGTACAACCATCCAAGCCAATATACGGGCAGTGATACCTATTGACAACAGAATTCAACTCCAATGAAGGGTTTTCAGAGATTTGAGTAGAAATTCTTGACCATGTACCAGCAGCAGGATTAGGTCTAGGAGAATGACAATTACTACGGGTTCTAGGCATGATGAAGAAATCAAATCAAAAAGAAATCAAATCGAAAAGAAATCAAGAACACCAACACCAACCGATAACTACTTTCTGTAGAAAACAACTACAAAAGTCGAAATTCGATAGAAAGTAGAAATAAGTTGTATCAAAATAAAGAGAAACAGAAACAGGGAACGAATCTAAAGAGAAAAAATGGATTAAAAGAGAGAAATTGGGGAAATTTGGGTGGATTTCAATCTCCATCCTAAATCGTCCCAAATCGCCTCTCTGAGGAGAGAGAAACCATTATGGCTAGGCATTATTACTATTATTATTATTTCATAACAGTGGCGCCATGGGTTTCATGGGGCCACAGCCTTTGTGGTGCTACAAGATTTTGTGGCGCCACAACTTTTCTAGGGAAGGGCATAGTACGCTTAGTGGGATTCCCAGTATTATGTATGTGAATACATACTTAAGCTAGATCTTAGCCAAGAAAATAAAAGAAATGAGAGGTTTTACCCGTTTCAGCAGAGAACTTTTCCTCCTCCTTTCGTTGTCGTGATCAAGTTTTTGTTTCTCCTTGATCGTCTCCACTTGGCGAGTGGTTCTGCAATCAGCTACTTTCCTGAGCGGCGCCTTTGGTGTAAACTCGGGTGGTGTATTTTCCAATAAGCAGGGAGCGGCCACTGGTGTTCAGAGTTGATTCTGTAGTGTTGAGTGAGGTGGAGCACCGACGTTTTACGAGACGATGACTTATTCAGTGGTAGCCGGTAGCAGCAGTCGGTAGAGTCTTATATATCCTCTCAATGTGTTTGTGGAGATCCCATACTCTCGGTATCTCCTCATAGAAAATTCTTCTCGTTGTTTTCACTGAGTAGTAAAGTTCTAGGAATACTTCGTCGTATATTTTGACGGTTTGTGCCTTGAGCGTTCTCCGGTGTTTGCGCCATATCTCCTAGCTCGTTCATCGTATCGTTATGAAATTTTGACACGTAGTAGTAAACGTCCAGGAGAGTATCGTGTCCAAAAATGTCTTTAAAATTCCTGTAGATTTTCCACAGTCCATGACGCGGTCTCGGAAAACGTGTGTGTCTGTGAACTCCTCTTACGTTATAGTGTTTACGCCATATCTCCCAGTCACCACGTTGGATCGAGGCGAAATTTTAGTATCTTCCGGGGGGACGTGTAGAGGGAGGTTGTGTCCAAAAATCATCTCAAGATTCTTTATACACTTCCTGCAGTACTTGCTTATTTTCGGGTATAACACTCAGGTTTTCAGCAGCTTCACCCTTATCCACGGCGTTCGTCTTCTCAAGGGGGTGGTTAATCATAATATTTTCGATTTTCTGTGTTCACAGGAGGTGGGGCACACGGATCCCGTTAATGTACTTGTTGTGGAGGATATTGAGATTTCAGGGAGTGGAAATGGCTCAAGTTTTGAAGTTGTAGAGGCTACTTCTACTGAAAACGCTTTTGTTGTTGTCAACAAGCTCGTCTCTGAAGTTATGGAAGCAATTGATTCTTCGAGCGAGAAGGTAGTAACTAGTGATGGAAGTATGGAGCCTTCATACCCTGATGCCATAGTTGTCTTTCTTCCATCCGTCTTTCGAGTTCACCGTGGCTATGCTTCGGTAGGCAACTTCCTAGTGTTGAAGGAGTATGAAGAATTGTATGACCATGTCTGGAGAAAATTCGGCCACATTGCTCATGATAAAGAGGTTCGTATGCTCTCAGTTGTTGGTGCTACGCTGCTGAGGATGTTAGAGATGATGAGCCAATCCATTGACTCTGCTTATTTGTCTGACGTATGAGATTGGGAAGGTACTATAGTTGTGACTGGATCTAAAGGCTTCAATGTGGCTTGTCTACATGAAAATATCTTGCTGGGAGAGATATTTCGTGGGAAAGGCAGTTTTATCTTTCGTGCCGCTGTAGGGCTACACGAATACTCGGTGGTGGAAGCGTCTTGTGTCTCCATGAGTGTAAAGCCACGAGGACGTTGTTGGTGTGATGTGTTTTGTGGCTCCATGGGAGGAATGTCTTGTGGTGGAAGGTGTAGGGTTACAAGGATGCTCTGTGACGGGAGGTATTTGAGGGTTTGAAAATTGTGAGGGCACGGTGAGGTAAATACCTTTCAAATCCCGTAATAGGATTCCTGCTTGCACACTGCTTGCTCGAGAGGCCCTAAAATCTTCACCCGACCTCCGATTTATGTGTTTGACCCCAATTTTCGAAGGGGAAAGACTCTCCCTTTCATTCACGCAAGTCGTTCTTGGATACGAAGTTGTTATCGCTGGTAGATATGCACATAATAATTAACATCATTAGAAGTCTTGAGATTTTTCGGAATTTACCGTAATGGTGATTTCTCCCCGTCGATGGTTCGAGATGGTAAACCCTTCTAGCATGTTATGGTAGAAGCGGACAGAGGTTGCATAGAAAGTCTTCATTATTCTCCATCCATTGGGGTGTCTTTGAAGTCTTCGTGCTTGAGACGTTTTCACTGTTATTTTTCTGAATTCGGGTTGATACCGAAGGCTGTCGGAGATCTGTTGATGACGACCATGAGGTTTGCTTAAACCGTGGTAAGGGCATGAGCTCTTCTTTCGAACTTTCCATGATGAGGGCGTCACTTGTTGTTAGTGATGGCTGAGGGGAGCACCGCGACTATGATACTGGTGGCTTGCTTGGGAAGTGCAGACTTGGTGATGTTGCCATAAGGAGGATTCTGTGATGATATGAATCCTGATGCATGTTGCTCCTCCGAGGCTTTCTGTGGGTGTGTACACGACTTCGTTGTTGAAGTAGCAAGATCATTTCTGCTTTCTTGCGAAAGCTCTTGAAACAAGGAATCCTTGGCATCTTTCGGGTTTCCATAGAGGCGTTGGTAATGATGTCGGTGTCTTTTATGGTCCCCCTTTTCTTCTTTCCTTCGAAAGATCTGTAACGTATAATCCCCTGTTGCGTGGGTGGAAGAATAAGAAAACTACCTTTCTCTTGGCTGAGGGTGGTTTCTTTTGATGGCGAATGAGTTAATGCTTGATTGACGACTTCTACTTCGAGTAGGTTCTTCCATGACGAAGAAGCGTTGTTGCAAAGGCAGGGGCACGTTTGTTGTACTTTTCGTTTTCCTTTGATGAGATCCCACCATTGGTCAGGTTGTGGCAGTCGACAATCCTACGGTGTTTGGTTCACTGAAGAATTACTGTGGCGAGGAGTCCCCAGCCATGTTCTCTGATATCTAATCGATGTCTTTCATTGGGTTTAACTTTCTCATGCAGAAACATGTACGCGGGCTTCCTTCAACTTTCTTTTGTATTGGTTCTTTGGAGATGGTGAAGGCCCCAATAAACGAGACACTCTCTTTAGCTGATGAGAGTTATCAGATCGAGGTAATTCAATTGTTCCATCCTTGTCCAGGCGTCTACTAGTTCCAGTATTTACTTTGAAAATAATGAGTATGAGGAACCGTCTTAGTTCTCACTCTTCTCGTTGTTGCGGGTCTGCATCTTGTGCTTGGGTCGCGTTTTTGTTCGGAGCCCTTTGAGTTATACTGTGACGGTGTCTCTGTTGTTCGGCTTGCTAACGCGTCTCATGTTACCACGGGGCTCGTGAGCTTCCCCAATCCTTAACCGCTTGGATCTTCCTGTAACAGGACGGTTTTAGTTGATCTCCTGGAGTCTGAACTTCTTTCAATGAGGAGCATCTCATGAGAGGGAGAGGTCTTCTGGATATGGAGGTTGACGCGGATGCAATATAGACGCGCCTTCTCTTCTTGATCCTCTAAGGGTTTCTCCTGATATTTGATGAGTAGTAAAGTTGGTTTGTTGATAGTGCTTATGTTCAGGTCGTCTTGAGAAACCAAACCCTGTGCAATGGTGACTCTGGAAGTCCCCATGTCTTATCGTCATTCTCTTGATGATGGGGTTGTCCGTCTCTTCAGTGTTTGTTGATAAATCCTTTGCCGTCACGAGTAGTACGAGCTTCTTCGTTTCTTAAGGGTTTATTACTCCTTAACAGTGTAGGTTCAATTGTGGATCTGTGATTTATGACGCCACGGCTTGTGGTGTCATGACTCGTGGCTCTATGACTTGTGTCGTCGTGACCCGTGGCGTCGTAGCCTTTGTTGAGATCTGTTTTGACCCATGTTGTCACCTGGAATCTCTTTCAAAGTCGAGCCTGAAGTTGTATGCCTTGGGTGTGTTGTCTCTGTAGCTGGATCCTTCCTCTTACTCCCCTTCGTTGATGGCATTCACGGGTGGTAAGTTGTTTTTGTACCGCTCGCTGATCGATCTGCTGTCACCGCGGGTTTACAAGTCTTTTTGCACCTTAGAGGTTTGTCTCTCCTAGCAGCGCAGGTGTTGTCCTGGCAGATCTTTTGCAGCTTCATGGAGGGTTCAGTAGACATGATCCTCCCGTTGATGCAGAGCTCCATCAATTATAGTTTTGTCACGTTCGGGTCTTGGAAGTCGAGAGCCTGTTTTTTTTATATGAAGAAGTACTTTTGATAGAACGCATTCATCGTCTCGTTCCACGTATCAGTGCTGTGTCATAGCCGTTGGCTATGTTGCCTTGTTTAGCTTTGGCCGGTGTTAGCCCCTTATAATTATGTACTGTTATTTAGTGTCATCCTCTTCACATGTTGTACGTGAAGAGTATACTTATTGCGCTGTACTCTTTTGGCTGGTTATGCCTATTAACCTTATCTCTAATTGTTATCCTCTTCTATTCTTCTCTCTGTTCTTCCCTTCTTCTTCCCTTTCTTCTTCTCTTCTCGTCTAAATCCTCTGATTTCATCCCTTCTTCTCAAGATCTGTACTAATTGTAGTGTAAGTACACTACATGCTGTTCGGGTCAGATTGTAGTACCAAGTACAAGTTCTGCCAGTGATGGGATTCAGGGGGTCTTCCGATTCTCAGCGCATGGTGGTATTCGTGTTCCCCTCTTGGGAAGAAGGATCCTATACACTTTGTATGGGTGAGATTGTCGGTGTTGGTGAAGCGTCGTCTCTTTCTTCAGTCTTTGCAGTATTTCATCCAAATCGTCAGCAATGGCATGTCTGGGTCACGATTATTTTTGCTAAAGGTTTGTTGGAGTAAGTGTTGTTTCATCCTCCCAGATGTGGATCACGGCGACGTTGGTATCAGCAACGTTTCTGGGAGTTCCTTTGGCTTGTGAGCTTGATGAAGACTCCGTAGTTGAGAGTTCTAGGACCACGACTTGGGTAGCGATAAGTTGATTTGGGTCTTCCGTGAGATCGTCTCTTTGTTTGGCTATTCTCCACGGTTGGCTTGGCGTCTTTGGCATTTCCTTTTCCTTTATGGCGGTTGCATTGATTCTACCGGAGAGGAGGAGTTATTACAAGGCGTGCTAACTGGATCGGCAGGAGTTGTTGGGATGACAGGAGCCGCTGAAATGGCAAGGGTTACAGAGGTGACGCTAGGAGTAGTTGAAATCAGAGTGGCGATGGGTGCGACAGGGTTTGATGAGACGGTAGGTGTTATAGGGAAGCATCGTGGGTGGTCTGGATGCTGGGCACGACGCTGCATGTGGGTGGATTGGTGGGTGTTGCGCTGGAAGTTGGAGAGGCTTCAGTTGAAGAGTTGGGATGATGTTGTCTGTCCCTGTCCCGAGTTCAACCATTTTTAAGAAAATCTTATGAAACCGAGAGATTGATCTCCCACTATGGTCGCCAAATGTTTTTGCCTGAAAACCAATGCACCGTCTCTGGGTACTTTCGTAGTGCTCGAGATCAAAATCGAACAAGACAAGCCTAAACCAAGTCAATGGCCGTTCAAGTCTTGCTTCAGTCACAGAGAGGATAGAGGTTGATCTAGGGATGGAAACAGTGAAAGAAACTTGAGATCAGGTTGAAAGGGTGTGTTTCTGGGTGTAAGAGTTCAAGATCTCCGTCGTAAGGGTGACTGGAAATCTCCAAGGCTAGAAGTGTGTTGAATACTCAGGTATGTATGCTCCGAAGTTCTGCTGTTTTCAAGTGTTCTGAATGTTCTGCCTTGGAAGATAGAGGAAGCCTCTATTTATAGTATTGAACTCACCATGATCTCACGATAGAGAAGGTGGGAGTCATGGAAGATTGGAGGAGTGGAGAACATGAGTTGGTTTCTGTAACTGCTAGAGTTTTGTAGAACATGCCCACTCTGCGCCATTTCCGTATACCTGCCCATCATCTCTATCAGTTTCTTCCTAACTGTCGTAGACCGCCAGACCAATACCCCTAAAGTTATCCCCCCGTGTCATGTTTTGATATCCCATGTAGAATTGTAGATGTTGTACTACACCGTTTTGAGTTATAATGACATTGTATAGTCATGAATGTGTGTGAGTGTGGACTATGGCATGTGCATGGCACCATGGGATACAAGTGATAGGCATGGTGCCATGGGATGCGAGTAATAGGCATGGCGCCATGATAGGATACGAGTGTTTAGGCATGGCGCCATGGGATGCGATGGGATGGGATGGCGCCATGGGATAAGTGCATGGCGCCATGGCCTTGGCCTTTGGCCAAGGCTTAGCTTTTAGACGCCATGGATGGCGCCATGGCCTTGGCCTTTGGCCAAGGCTTAGCTTTTAGACGTTATGGATGGCGTGATAGGTGGGATTGCGCCATGGGATGAGTGCATGGCGCCATGGCCTTGGCCTTTGGCCAAGGCTTAGTGTATGATGCCATGGATGGCATGATGTTTTCTCTTCTGGCCAGGGTCTATGCCTTTGGCCAGAACGAGTTTCGTGTCCATGTCCATGCTTGGGCCATGGCTTTTATCACTTCTTGTGATGTATCTGGTCATAATCTTTGACCATAGTATTTTACGTTGCGCTGTCCTTTAGCTATGGCGTATTAGGTGACCTGTCTTGGCACTTTGAGCTGCTTTGCATATTACTCAAAGTAATGACCTGTTTAGGTGCATTTAAGCTGTTTCAGTTGTATGTTGCTCAGGAAGCTCTGGACAGTGCCTAGAGTTGTGATTCATCTGAGGCTTTCATTAAGACTCAAGAATTGAATCATATTTCAAGAGAAAATCTGTCTCTTTCAATCTTCCACCATGGCACCAGTGAGTAATTTAGCTCTTATGTTGAGAAATTCGAGGCTATGCGATATCAAAAAATTGGTGGCTTTGTGTATAGGTGGGTATTTTGGCTCTGTACTATGATGTTATTCTCTCTACTCAGGAGTGTTTTGAGAGAATCCATATGAGCATATTTAGCTTACAGAACGGGTTGCATTCTGAGCCATGCCTGAATAGGCAACCGCCTTTTGGCGATACATATTAGAGAGACATTTTACATCTTTATCCCTATCTGATTTTTCACCATCTACACTAACTCATGGAGAACAGGTTAGAAAGAATGAAAAAAGGGGACGCAAATATAAGATATTAAGAAGAAGAAGTATAGGAAATAAAAGATAAAAGAAGAATTCGATATATTGATAATAAAAATATGATATGAATTATATGTCTAAACAAAGGACGATAACCCGTATAAATATAGGCTACCGCTAGGACTTCTAAAGGATTTCTAAAATAACTTGAACTCTAAATAAAGAAAATACTGGAATAAGGAAATAAATTAGACTTCTAAACTAAGCCTAAGAGTTGTCGATATATATGTCGTGAACCCGTTGATGTTCAACATCAAGAACGAAGGTATCAGTCGGATTGGCACCACAAATTTTAGTAAACAATTTGGATACGAAGGTTTCTATGAGATTCTAAAAGTGTTTCCCAAGTTCAACCCATTGGTGTTAGCAAATCAACAACAAGTTCGTGAAAGGTCACGATCTCAAACGGTTCACCATATTCACCATATATAACAGCAAATCACAATGGATATATTAATCTCAATGCTATAAATGTAAAAAAAATTAGTGGCAGAAATGCAACAAAACGAATGAGAAAAGCAGTCCAAGAGGCAGTGGCTAATAAAGGTAAAGGTTTTAACATGGATAGGTGGTTGGAACAATTTGGATACGAAGGCTTTAACAATTCGGATACGCAGATTTCTGTGATATCTTGCCCAAGTTCAACCCGTTGGTGTTAACAAACCAACAAAAAGTTCGTGAAAGGTGCACCATCTTAAATGGGTCACCATATCACCAGATATAACAACATATCACAATGGATATATTAATCTCAATGCTATAAATGCAAACAAATTAGTGGGCAGAAATGCAGCAAAACGAATGAGAAAAGCAGCCCAAGATGCAGTGGCAAATAAAGGTAAAGGTTTTAACATGTATACGTGGTTGGAACAACAAATGACAGATAAACAAAAAGCAGTGGGTTGGAAGACTCTGCACAAAGAGATAAGGTTGAGTCGTCTTTATGCTGATAGATTTGTGCAAACGTAAGAGAAGAATAAGATTCCTACTTCGGACGCTACAAAAATGAATCGGCTAAAAAATAAATTTAAGGAGGGAATGTAACAAGCTATATAAACAAGAAGCTGCATATAATATGATAGTTATTTATTATATTAAGTTTATATGTAAATATTATTTATTTATTTAAATAATCTTGACGAAGTTTAAATTTAAATTGAAATAATAAGGTGGATTCATTCATTACTTGAAATTAGGATTACAAAGCCAAAAACGGTTAAAACTGAAAAACAGGGGTACCGAAATACTACCAACTTTTCGTTTGGGCTCGTGAGTCTTATGGTCAGATATGTACGATCTCAAAAATCAATATCCAGATCTGTATAACCTGAGCTTGGATCAAAGTGATCAGTCCGACGCAAGACAAAGTCTTGGTAAATCCTTTGGATGGATTGGGGACAACAATTAGGTTAACAATAACGTACTTCTTGTGTTTGCTTTAATTATATAATCAGAGAATATAATGCGGAAAGTAAATCACACAAGACACCGGAGATTTTTTTAACGAGGAAACTACAACCTGTAGAAAAACCTCGGGACCTCGTCCAGATTGAACACCGCACAGTACAAACTCTCCACAAACACTAGCCTACTATAAGACTTTGGTCTGGGATGTAGCAGAGACCAATTCCAACCCTCCAAGCGAACTGGCTACTATCGCACTCCTTAGGTCTCTAGATCCCCCACAGATCGTCACGCACTTGATTCCCCTAGTTGACGTCCTTTACTGTCTTACGCAAGAGTTCCTTTAACCGTTGTTAAAGGCTTGTGTCAATAATTCCGGCTTTGCAACCTCAATTATCCATTGTATGTTTGAACTGTCCTCTACCAGTTTGACATACACAAAGTGACTTCCTTCGGATTGCTCCAGGTCATACGGAAATCTACTTACAAGAGGGGGCTGACAAGTAAACCGAGTAAACTATGCCCAACTTGTCTCTACCTTAGTTGTAAAAAGAATCCCTTAAGAAACTTATACAACCGGAGCTAACTAGGTCTTACAATACCGAGTGAAGCCGTGCGTTGCTTCCTTTCAACCCTGTGCGTAACGTATCAGTTCTTGAATGGCCTTATTACAGAAAAAAATGACCGTATAATAGACAAGAACGTGATCAGGTTACCAAGGTTACAGGTTAATCCGATTTCAACCACTAAGGTCTCAATCTCCTACCTGTGCTTCCCAACTCTCAAGATAAGTCTTTATAGTCGTTAGGTAAATCCCACAGAGGAACTGCTACCTAAAAGAGGATGAATATACCACAACAAGCATTCAGCTAAGTGAAAAGAGTTTACGATCAATTCCACATAGAAACTTCACGTATGCTTGATGCTTGTGGTTTTTCGTCCTGAAACCCTCTATTTATAGCACTCAATACGATAGGTTGTGAAAAAAGAGGGGTACCGCAATACTACTAACTTTTCGTTTTGGCTCGTGAGTCTTATGGTTTAAGTTTGGATGAT
>JAJJMA010005096.1:0-11735 GCA_023529015.1 Papaver nudicaule
CGAAGTCTTATAGTAGGCTAGCGTTTGTAGTCAGTTTGTACTGGGCGGTGTTCAAAACTGGACGAGGTCCCGAGGTTTTTACTGCAAGGCAGTTTCCTCGTTAAAAAACGTTTGGTGTCTTGTGTGCTTTTACTTTCCGCATTATAACTCTGATTTATAATTAAAGCACCAAGTAGTACGTTATTACCTAACTGTTGAGATTACTCCAGTTAGAGGTTTGGATATTGATTTTTGAGATCGTCCAAACTCTTTACCATAAGACTCACGAGCCAAAACGAAAAGTTGGTAGTATTTCGGTACCCCTCCTTTTTCATTTACTACTGAGGTAGAGACAAGTTGGGCATAGTTTCCTCGGTTTACTTGTCAGCCCCCGCTTGTAAGTAGATTTCCGTATGACCTGGAGCAATCCAAAGGAAGTCACTTTGTGTATGTCAAACTGATAGAGGACAGTTCAAACATACAGTCGATAATTGAGGTTGCAAAGCCGGAATTGTTGACACAAGCCTTTAACATCGGTTAAAGCAACTCCTAGGCCTGTAACGGACGTCAGCTAGGGGAATCGAGTGCGTGAAGATCTATGGGGGATCTAGAGACGTAAGGAGTGTGACAGTAGCCATTTCGCTTGGAGGGTTGGAATTGGTCTCTGCTACATCCCAGACCGAAGTCTTATAGTAGGCTCGTGTTTGTAGTCAGTTTGTATTGTGCGGTGTTCAATCTGGACGAGGTCCCGAGGTTTCTACAAGTTATAGTTTCCTCGTTAAAAAAAATCTCTGGTGTTTTGTGTGCTTTACTTTCCGCATTATATTATCTGATTATATAATTAAAGCAAACACAAGAAGTACGTTATTAATAAACCTGATCGTGGTCCTCAATCCATCCTTTGGATTTACCAAGACCCTGTCTTACGTTGGACTGATCCTTGAGATCCAAACTTAGGTTAATAGATCTGGATATTGATTTTTGAGATCGTCCAGATCTGACCATAAGTCTCACGAGCCCAAACGAAAAGTTGGTTGTATTTCGGTACCCCTGCTTTTTCAATTCCCTATTGAAATACAAGAAACTAGCAAGGCGGCTAATGACGAAGGTTCCCCATCTAAAAATTCGACACATTTGCAGGAAAGACAATAGGCATGCAGATGCCTTGGCTTTTATCGCCTCCAAAATAACAGACCAAGACATTGTCTCCATCGAAATTGGCAGAATAAAGAGATCATCAATAGAAGACCTCGGAGAAGAAATTGTTATGGCCATCCAGGATGAAAGCGAGGATTGGAGGGCACCCATAAGGAAATACCTGGAGACCAAGGAATTTCCAAGCAGCTCACTTGAAGCACACAAAATAATAAGTAGGTCAGCGAACTATCGACTTCTAGATGGAATCCTACACCGACAGTCATTCTTGGGGCCGCTGCTGAGATGTGTTCACCGATTAGACGGAATATCATTAATAAGGGAACTACATAGTGGCGAAGCAGGAACTCACAGCGGTGCAAGGTCACTCGCACAAAGGATCAAGGCTCAAGGGTACTACTGGCCATACATGAAGGCCGATGCAAAGGACATATCTCGAACATGTGATCCCTGTTACAGATTCGCTAATAGAATTCACGCGCCAGCGACAAACTTAAACCCAGTGCTAAGCCCTTGGCCTTTTGCCAAATGGGGCGTAGATATTGTCGGACCATTCATTCCAGGAACAGGGAAAAGAAGGTACATCATAGTAGAAACTGATTACTTCTTCAAATGGATCGAGGCAAAAGCTCTAAGAAGCCACTCAGGTCGAGAGGTGTTCACTTTCTTCGGGGAAAACATATTATGTCGATTCAGGGTCCCTGTCGAAATAGTCTCGGATAATGCTCAGAAGTTCCTAAGTGCAGACGTCAAAGAATTGTTAAACCAGTATAACGTAAGGCTAGGAACTTCGACACCAATATATCCACAGAGCAATGGCCAGGCGGAGGCAACCAATAAAACAATAGGGGATAACCTGAAAAAACGAGTACTACATCACAAAAAACAATGGTGTGATCAGCTACACAACGTGCTATGGGCTTTCCGAACCTCCCGAAGGCGTGCAACAGGAATGACTCCATTTCACCTAACATACGGGACTGAGGCAGTACTACCCACATAAATAATGATACCAACGGGTAAATACAAAACATGGGAACAAAATCTCACCGCATATTTAATTTATGCAAAGCTGGATGACCTCGAAGAAGCTAGAGAAGAAGCTCAGCAGCATATCGTCAACTACCAGTAAGAGCTAGCGCGAAGATACAACAAAAAAGTCATCGAAAGAGAATTCCAGCCTGGTGAGCTGGTATTGCGTGAAATCCCACCTTACCAAAAGGGAAATGCAGGGAAACTAGAGACAATCTGGGAAGGACCATTCAAAGTAAAGCAAGTAGCAGGGAAAGGTGCATACAAACTAATCAACGAAAAAGACGGGGCAAGACTCGGCGACACTTGGAACGCGAAATACATAAGAAAATACTACACATAAAATATTCATGTATACTTGAAATAAAAGAAAGTTATTGCAAACCATGTGCCAACTGAATCTCGAATCAAACCCAAAAAATCTACTACGACAGATCTCCAAAGGCTTGCACGCCATAAAAACCGAATTGGCCCATAGCGTCATCTCCTCTAGTGCCTCGGCGCAATGGAAACTAAACATGCCATAACGCCAAGGCCCAGATGCCACAAATAAAAAGACCTCAAATAGCAGGCACAGAGCTGATGATCATATATGTCATAAGGCCCCTACGAGCTATATGACACAATCCTCTACCCACAAGACACCCCGTTAGCAGTGGTTACTTTGCATCTAAGCTACTTAAGCTACTGAAGCATTTGAACCCACTATCACACGACCATGAGGACCTCTTTTATGAGGCGTCGAGGGGACGATAAATGGGATTAACATTCGCCTCTACAGGTGAATGGAACCCCGAGGCAGCTAATTAGCTTACATTCATGGGAATGGCAAGCGAGTTACGCAGTCAAGGGACCTCCTCAAAAAACAAACCATTGGCCTCAAGGAGGGGCTATCGAGAAACAGAGGGGACGAACTCTAGGCCGCGATAGGAGACTAGTACCATGTCTAAGCTCCAGCTTTGACCGACACTCCCCCATTGTGTTACTTTTTTTTATCAAGGAACAATCATAGCAGCTACCCACCATAAGCTCCTCGCTACACTAGGGGCAAAAGGATCATCAAAAAACCACTATATTCTTTCAGAGGATATTTGGTACCCACAATATCCACCCAACGTACCGAGGCAAAACGGGCACCTATGACCACGATAGCCTATGTTTGCTTTAAAACAGGAAAGTAATTAAAAGCCTTCGGGAGGGGTGATCCATATGCCCCCACTAGCTTGGTTTACTATCTCTTACATCGAAGTAAGCCCCGGATTTGCACCTCAAGTAACCATAAGAGCCTAGAGAATTGCAAAGGTGACTATCACAAGTCAAGCAGTAATAAACACAATTCACGCTAAGAAAATTCGCAAAAGTAGCTGCATTTCTCAACAAAAAACACAACAATAAAGGTGTATAGTTCAACGGAAGAGCAAGCATCCAGCCGCGTAAGTCGCACAAAAAAAAATAGAAGAAAGATAATAAAATAGAGGCAACAAAAGGAAGCAAGACCACAACAAGATGGTAGAAGGAATAAATCATCTTCTACTTAGTTCCTCCCTGAACCTCCTTAACAACGACATCATCTTTGGGAGCCTCCTTGGGACCATTCTTCGCAGTAGGACCAGATTCGCCACCATCTTTCACAATCTCAACCTCGGGAACGACGTCCATATCAGTTCTCGCAGTTTGGGCGTCACCTTGAGCATTGCCACCATCTTTCACGTTCTCAACATCGTGACCAGAAGTCTCGACAGAATCCTTGGAGGACTCTTTGGTCGACACTTCGACGTTAATTATTTCACTTCGACCCCCCTTTTTCTTTTCCATTTGATCATCCTCTTCTTCGCCTTGCTCTTCGCCCTCTGGTCGTGAGATGCCAGAATCTCCCACCAAATTTTCCTCCCCTTCTTTACCTTCATCATCAGTATCAACATCATCGCCACTCATTTCATCGTCTTCTCCAGCTTCTTCATCCCCAACTGTCCCTTCTTCCAGCAACTGCGCCACTATATCCTTGACATACTGAGAGGACACTAGTTCTTTATCAGAATCTAGTGAAGCACCAGGATCATTTACACACACGCAATAAAAAGGAGGCCGCATTCCGAATTCTCTAAACAAGAACCGACCATGTTGGCGACTGAACAACGTTGTACGCTCGGCCTCTCCTTCGATGTGTTTCTTGAGCTTTGCAACCTCCTCGTTCAGCCGCCCAATTTGACAATCCCTCTTCTCGCGAACATTCTGCAGAAGCCCCAACTCGTGGTTCTTACTCTTCAACTGAGCACCTAGTCCTAAAGCAAGCTCGCTATGGGTCTTAAGGTTTTCAGATAAGGAGTCGCGCTCTTGACAACTTCTCCAAGCTGCTTTCCCAAATCCACTACATCGCCTAAAGAAGGGAAAAACAAAGAAAATCAACATCGATATTTCAACAAAAAAGATTCTGAAGAAAAAACAACAGCCAGACAACTATTTCACCTTTACTTTTCTCAAGAGCTCCCGAGAGACTGTTGTTTTCTTGTTGCAAGCGAAGAACTTCTTGATCTAACCGAGTAATCTCAAGCCCCTGATCACGAGATAGCTCCATCAAGAACATACCATGGTGTTGGTACTACAACAGCAAAGCAACAAACAATTAGGAAATAAGCTATAACATACCACGAATTAGTTAAAAAGATACTTACAGCTTCGACAAATGCCTGATGCATAGTACATGCCCAGGCAAGGGTCTCCTACTCCAAGAGCCAGAAAAGGCCTGTGAAATAAACTTGGCAACAGAAGGATCGAGCTGCTGATTCTGAGGATCCTTCGCATACGCCTTCAAATGATTGGAAATATTTTCAGCATAAGGGCTAGGAAGGGAACTTCGTTCCACAAACCTCAGCACCTCCTGCTTAGTACAAGGCCTCTGCACAAATCTAGTACCTCCCGAAGAAGGGTGCGACTGCCAACCCAGCGAAGTATCAACCAAATGATCATTTGAACCATACTGGTTCAAATTCATGTCGGACTCGTGAATATTGGACTCCAAGTTAGCAGCAGCAGAGGCAGAGGCAATGGGCTCTGTGAAAGAATCAACATTGTCAGAAGGTCGGCCCGAAGCTAAACCTTGGGAAGAACGCCCAGAGGCAGGACCTTTCTTATTCCTCTTCGAAGGAATACTTTCATCGTCCTCAGTTTCTTCATCATCAACGTTCTCGATATCAACACTCGAAGGTGGAGCTACTCCTTTACCAACAGCCCTGGTTTGATACCTCCTCGAGCTCACTAGTTTCGAGGCAACAGTCTTCACAACCGTTTTACCACCAGCAGCAACATTCACTTGATTAGGGTCACATAGAGAGAACTCCATCACACCGTCGTTACCAGTAATCCCTCAAGCTGAAAAGCAGTCAATTTGCCAGGTTCTAAACAGAGGCAGGTATCCATACCCATTGTGTAACTGAGGCATGTAGTGTTTATCACCTGACCGCCTCCCCCTTTCCAGCACTGATCAGCTTTGAGGGCCTTTTTTTTTCTCTTCGGCATCACCAACCTCCCCCTGGGCCTGTTGCTTCTTATGCTTGTCTTGCTCCTCTTTCCGAAAAAAGAAAGTATGTGAGTAAACGGTTAAGAAGAAGGGGTAAAAGAACAAACAATCTTATTATACCTTCAATTTAAGAGAGGCGATCCTCCCTTGAGATTTCTTGCGCTCCTCTTCGGAGAAGAGAATCTTGTAGAATTCGACAACATGAAAATTGTGTCCATCTTCAAACTTTGTTCGCACGACTTTCTTCTTCTCGTCCTCATAACCGAAGAGCACTGGACCCTCGATGAGCATAAGCTTCGAGGACCACACTTCATCACTGGAATGGCGAAGAAGCGAGTTCGTATTAGATCCAGAAAGATCTACATCACCCAGAGCATGCATTGAATTAGGCACCTTGGCAAGGCTCACACTCCAAGGAGCCTTTTGCTTAAGTAGACTCTTCTCCACTTTATAGTATTTGAAAAAATTCTCAGCACTCCAGAAACTCGGTGGGTGTTTAAGTTCTTTGGGAAGCTTCTAGTAGTAATACGACTTGCCCTCCGAGCGAGCCACCCCCTCGCGGATAACACGAATATAATTTTCATTCAATTGCATTGCACCGCAAGGAGGGTTAATCTGGGAATAAATCTCGTAAAAAAGGGGGTTCACAGGATTATACAATGGGATAGGAAGACCGGCGCCGAGTTGCTCGCCGGAGACGATTATTTTCTTAATATTACACTCATGTTTAGAAATAAGCTCAGGGGACAAGTTAACCCTACCCAGACTCTTACAATGAAAAAGGTCTATATTGAAGCCGTACATCTTTGCTTTATCCTCCCAAGGAAGAAGCTGGGGATCAATCATCTTGCGAGGAAATTTATCACCGGCCGGAGCATTCTTTTTGGGAGCCTGAATATAATAAAAAGAAGTCAGGAACAAAATAAAGAAATACAATGCAAGAAGGGAAGAACACAAGCAGGATATCACCAGCAAAACCTATAATGAACAGAAGGTGGTATTACGAAAAAGAGTCGCCAGGAGAGAGTCTCGAAAAATCAAAGAAAGAAGACTTAGAAGACGCCGAAAGTTGAAAGGAAGAAAGAGAAAGAAGTGTGAAAGAGATAAGTGGGAGGATTTGAATATGAGATGGAGAACCGATGTAACTGGTAGGAGGTAGTTGGTGATGGTATCGAAAAGGCATTGGGACAACGTGTGTCAGTTAATAAAACCGAAAGGTAGACACGTGTCGAGGAAGATGAAACACTTAGAATTTTCTTCTCCGAACCTCACCGATCTTCGGACAAGAAAAGAGGCAAAATGTGGAGGGTAAAACACCCTCGGGACACCTGTCAAGGTCAGAAGGACCAGGATCCGCCAGAAGATCGCAGCTACGCTTCGGGATTAGCCTATAGAGTTACATCAAGGAAGAGCGAAGACAGAAGACTCGCTTAGGTCTTCGAAGGGCCGAGGTAGCAAGTCATCTTTGGAGGTCTCACCGAAGGAACCGCCTTACACGACAATCTCTGACACCACCACGATTGGGTAGCTTGTCTTATTAGCTGTAAACCACTACATGCTCGGCCTATATAAGGCGAGATCGTAAAACATTGTAGGGGTTGGATTTTTGGTGTAACCTAAGGGGTGAAGGGTGAGATTAGGTTAGCTTTCTCCTCTAAACCTCCCAAGATCATATCCATGTATTAGTTTCCTGCAAACACCTAATGAGTAATCGTGTTCTTAGCATATATTTACTCTGTTATATATTGCCTTCGATGTATTTTTAATCTCTTCGCACTCATATACGATTGAATATTGTTTAACGTGAACATAGATCTAATGGCTATTAGGTGTGAAGTACTTATGCAAATTTTACACTTACACACTAGGCGGTAGTAGTGGTAGCCCTTCGTAGCCACCCAACTTCTTGTTGTGGGATCTACCTCATCTCTGTCCCCTGCCATCACGCCTACCCCATCTTATGTTGTGGGGGCCACCACTACTACCGCCTCTGCAACTCGTTACACTCCTATCTCAAGTTGGACATAAGCTTTTCTCTTTGGGCCCCGCACTGGATAAACAATGAGTAATGAGAGCTCACCTAGCATGGCAGATCTTATGAAGACTCAGCAAGATTTAGTCCTAAGTCAGAATATTATGGTGAAGACCCATTGGAGTTGCTGACTTGTTTGAGGACTCTCTCAGAAAAGTTGACGCCACCAACAAATCCAGGGATAACGCGTATGGAACTCCCTGCCAACATTAACAGGGTGGGTCCATCTCAAATTCATGTTATCCCTGATGATCAGGATACCCACATCCACACCACACGTGGACCAAGCGCTAGTACTCAGTACAACTTCGTCACTCGTGAAGATTTACAGAATCTCCTACACGCTCAGAACGTAGAAAATTCAGATTTGTTTCATCGTCATCAACCTCCATATCTAATTGAAGTTCAACGTGAATCTCTTCCTGAAGGATATGTCACACCTTCATTCTCAATGTATAATGGTAATGAAAATGCTCGAGAACATATACCTCGTTTCCTAGAATCATTGGGAGTATATGAAAGAAACCAATATGTATGTCTCAAAGAATTCTCGAAATCGCTGACGGGAAAGGCATACACTTGGTATAATCTAGCTCCCAACAGTATTCTCAGCTGGAGCCAGATGGTTAATGCTTTCCTCAAGAAGTACTTTTTTGTGTCTGAACAACTCACTCTCTCTGATTTGGGGAGACTTTATCAGCGAAACAATGAACATCCATATGATATGTGACGAGATTCAGAACTCGTGCAGTTGATTGCAATGATCCAAACGTGACAGAGTTGCAGTTGGTGGAGCTTTGCATCAATGGAATGATACCAGTATATCGAGCCATATTGGAGAATCTGGAGATTAACAATTTCACCAAGCTCCATAAGTCTGCCAAACGATCCGCCATTACTGCACCTACACTACTGGAGACCCAGACCTGTAAAGGTCGAAGAAAGTCGTGGTGAGACGCGTGCCAGCAAACGACTCGTCAACAAGCAATATAGCTCTCTTCCCTCAGTTCATGTTGTCACTGAAGGTGTTAAGAGAAAGGCGCCTACTCCTGAGGCCCCACAATTGAAACGAGCAGCCCCAACCCAATCTCAGGCTCCTGCACGGGTCTCAGCTACTACTCCTGCACTGAAGGTACCACGACAACAGAGGGAATTTCCTAAAATTCCAGATTTCCCTTGTACGATGGATGAAGTGATAGATCTCCTGGAGGCATGGATTCAAGATGGTGCTATCAAGTTACCTCCTGTACGGGGATAGCCTACAACACAAGAAATGTCTGATCCCAAGTATTGTCATTTTCATAGATTCGTCAATCATCCCACCATCGAGTGTCATCGACTCAATCAAATATTCAATGAAAAGATTGAGCCATGGGAGTTGAACTTAGGGACTGAGGGTGTGCATAAGAATCCACTCCCACAACATCAACCTAAACGTCAACATCAACCCAACATTCGAAATTTCACCATCTCCGGAGAATCTGTCAAGCAAACTGCTAATTATTTGATGGAGAATTTATGCGAGCTCCTACATTGTTCCAAGAGCCAGCGAAGAAATATTTTCGCAGCCTTCAACTGGATTGCTAGCGGTAAAGAAATACTTGTACCTGAAAGACATGAAAAAACTCAATCAAAGCATGACGAAGTTACACCCGAGATGATGGCAGGAAAGCGCGTCCCAATACCACTTATCTCTGCTCGTCTCAAAGGTACAAATTTCCAGAAAGTTCAAATTGATGCCGGTGTTATGGTTAACTTAATCCCAATCAAAACACTTCGAGCAATTGGGATTTCCAGACGGGATGTTATCTATTATCCCACAGTGACGAAAGATTCAAAAGGAAATCTCCAAGATGTATATGGCCATGTTACTTTGGATCTGAAGGTGGACTCGACTCGCACCAAAGAAAAGTTTCACGTAATTAAAGAGGACGAGGAGCATGACATGATTTTGGGACGTCCCTGGCTCCATGGGAAGAGATTTGTGCCTACAAACTCACCAGTAATCATCAAGGGTCAAGAGTTCATGTTTGACCAAGAAACTCTGGTAATATTCAAAGCTGGAGTACCATGTGGGGTCAGAAACTCTGGTAATATTCAAAGAGGTACGTGTAAGGGTAGAATATGCCTTTGCTTAATAATAACATCCTAAGGACGAAGGTGTATCAGAGGGGTCACTCATGAGAAGTATGGAATCACTAGTAGAAGCTTTGGGCAAAGCACTCGACAATATGACGTACCAGCAAGACACAAAGAAGGAGCTAGCGAGTAAAGTAACACCAGCGAGAATAAGGGCGCCACAACGGAGGTAGATAAGAAGTAGTTGAGAATTTATTACTCGTCAGAACGGATAAATTGTTAGAGTTGACTTATTGACTCAGTGGGAACCTCGTCAGCAATCCTTATCCTTAATAAGACTTGGCCGCCAAGAGTAAATAGGAGAAATACTACCTCGACGACATGCTGTGTTGGCGAGTAGAGACAAGTTAGTGTCAGAAAGTTATTTGTTGGTATTAGATGTTTCCCACTTTGTAAACCTCTATAAATAGCGAGAGTTACCCATGAGAAAGGAGTTGGACATTTCTTGGTTTGGTCTAGAGAGAGGAAAAGTAATCTGCTTGCTCTTCATAGCCCAGTGCCGAGATTAAAGTTCTTGTTGAGAGACTAAACTTAAAAGATTAGCAAGGTGAGAGAATTGTAATCATGCTTATACTAGTGAAATCCCTTGGATGTAGTCCTCACTTATGACGGCGAACCAAGTAAAAATCCGTTGTCAAGTATCTTTAACTCTAACTCCTTCTTATCTTTAACATCTATGATTTGGTGTATGTTTGTGTATGATATTTGGGTGTACTGTCTAGGATCTAACCCTTGGGATTTTAGACAGTTAAAGTATGTGAAAGTGATTTGAAATACTTTATTCAGAATTATTTAGTTAATGGGAATCCTATCCAACGTGTCCCTACGCAAGCATTGGATAATTCTCTGACATGGGGACTTGATTGCATCATGTCTATTAAACCCTCTGAGACACCTCGCGAGGAAATAAAGGCAAAAGATACAAAAAAGTGGGCCCGAATAAAGCAGCGGTCATTTAGGCGAAAGACACCTGAGATGTCATGGGTGCCTAAGACTTTTCGAGAAGGGGATAAGGTTATGCGATGCACTAATCGAAAAGGAGATTCTATTTTGGGGTCCACATCAAACTGAGAGGCTCTCAAACATGGTAATCAATGGCAAATTGCTCAAGAAGAAACAAGGTAAAGAAGCTTTAAAGGAGCAAGAGATTCAAGACTTCATCGCCGACCCATAGAAATATGCGCATTAGATAAACTTAGTAGAAGCTTCGGCGAAATCTGATGGAAAGGTATTATTGCAATTAAAGGAACCATCGCCGATGAAAGAACCAGAATTGCATTTCACGGCGGTAGAACCCACCAGAGATATAAATATCGACGAAGAAAATGATCCGAAAATAGTAAAGATTGGTACTCTGTTAAATGAAGATGAATCGGCGCAACTGCAGGCACTACTTAAAGAGTATGTTGACGTCTTTGCTTGGGGAATGAATGAGATGCCAGGCATTGACCCAGCAGTAGCGTGTCATAAACTAGATATTGATCCCAAGATTAGGCCTTTCAAGCAAAGGGTTAGGAAATTGGCTCCAGCCTACAAAGAAGCAATAGAAGCAGAGATTGATAAGATGAGGGCGTCTGGTATCATAAGGCCAGTGCAATATCCTCAATGACAACAAACTTAGTAGTAGTACCAAATAAGAACAAGGGAGTGTGGATCTGCATCCACTTCAGTGATCTCAATAAGGCATGCCCAAAGAATAGTTTTCCGCTACCAAGCATTGACCAGACCGTAGACGCTACATCAGGTCATGAGTTACTGTCCTTTATGGATGGTTACTCAGGGTTTCAAATACCCTTGGCGGAGGAAGACCAGAAACATACAGCTTTCTTTTCCACTAAAGGATTGTTTTGTTATACCCGAATGCCCTTTGGATTGAAGAAT
>JAJJMA010005103.1:0-23505 GCA_023529015.1 Papaver nudicaule
GAAAGTACCCAGAGACGGTGCATTGTTTTTCCAGGTAAAAACACTAGACTTCAAAACTTAATGTCTGACTGGGAAAACCTTCCAATGCTTGAGGATGATACCTTTGAATAATTTAACCACAAATTGTCTGAGATAGTGAATGCTTGTCAAACTTAGGAAAAGCTATTACGGAAAGGGACATTGTGTGTAAAACTCTGAGGTCATTACCCTCAAGATACGATTCAAAGAAACATGCCATCCAAGAAGTTCATGGCTTAACTATAACAAGAAATGACCTTGTTGCCAAACTCAAAATCTTTGATCATGAAAGAAAATCTGGTCAAGGAAATACAGTTGGTCTGAAATCTGTGAAAACAGACTCATCTCATGAGATATGTGATAAGGATGGTGATCTTGCATTATTCATTCAACAAATGAGAAGAGTTCTGAGGGGTAGAAAGAGAAGATACAATAATCTACCTCAAACTAAAAGCAAAGACTGGGATGATGACGATGCTCCACAATGCTTCAAATGTCTTGGATTTTTGTCACATCTCTCTCGAATGTCCTAATAAAGACTACTGTGGAAAAGTCAAAGCATTTGATGCTACACAGAAAGAAACTCACGTGAAAGAGAATGTTCAAAACATTAATCTCTTTGATGTACATCAGGATAATCCTCCACCAAGTCCTTATAAGAAGAGTTCATCTAAACCAATGAATTCTAACTCTTTAAAGAACAAAGAATACTTGTTTACCAAGTTACTTGAAGAAAGATGTCGAAACCTTGAAAAGGAAAAAGAAGAACTAAGTAGAAAACTTCTTTCGACTATTTCTCGAGTACATTTGTTAGAAAGAGATAAAAAAAGGGATTCGGATCTTATCAAGAAATTGAATAAAAATGTTGATGAATATCAACATCTTATGGTCAAGAATTCCAACCTGGATAAGAAAAAACCTTTACAGACAAAATCTACGTCTGATTCTCCCAAGAAGTCTGGCCAGAAAAGAATAATTCTCCACCAACTTATAGTGGGTCTCATAAGATACATTCCTCCAGGTGCATAGAATGTGTTCTTGAGGGAAAAACATGTACATGCTACCATGTGAGACCACATAAAAGATTGTTGCACAAACAACCTGAAAGAAGAAATTCTTTGAGAAAACCGGTACAGATATGGGTCGAAAAAGGGAAAACGGATAATGATACTTTATATCCTGTAAAAACCCGAAGTGCTAGTCAAACTTCAAACCTAAACTTCTATCACACTGATACTCGTGATACAAGAGAAAAACCAGGAAGAAAAGGTGAAAACACAAGTTCTAATTCTTGTAACGCCTTGAAAAGTAACATAAAGCGAAATAAACTGTTGTCCTTGTCGCCAAGGACTTCAGTATCCTCCTCTCACTAAATCCATTTCTGCAGTTCTCTTGTTATACAAATCCTGATACAAGGGAAACACTGCACAAGGTTTTAGGTGGGGGCTGAAGGAGGAAAACAGACTGATTTATGTCTGTATTGGGAAGTCGTACAGTTCAAAAACTGTGAGCAATATATTTTGTTACTTATCCAGAAACTCAATTGTTATATCTTTAAAGGAGAGATTTAATCTCGTGAAAAACCTTAGTCTGGATCCTTTAAATCTCAAATCTCTGAGGTTAAAAGATTATATCAAGCATGACAGATTCTGGAAGAAAATGGGAAGAAACCTGGACAATCGTCTTTCCAAACAAGAGGATTCGTATAAAATCATCTGATAATGAGGCCAGCCAAATTTCTGTACAAGGTAATTCTACTTCTACAAAAAAGAAGGAAGTACATCTAGATGAAAAGATGGATGAAGTACTTGAACAACTCAAATACTTTGTTGGTGAGATGGGTGCTCTTGCAAATCATGTGAATACTAGCTTCCATGATCTTCTTAAGAGAGTTACAACAATTGAGGAACAACTTGGTTCTTTGGTAACCTCAGATAACAAGTCTGTTATGTCTATAAAAATAGTTGATTCCTTGTGAGAACTTGTTCTTACTCTTGCCTAAGGAATATAAACTATATTTAAAAGTAGTTTGCCTTTTCATGCTTTTTAGAGTTTTTCAGCATGTACTACTTTCTTAGTATTCATTAATAAAAGTTCTTTTTAGATTTGATTATTAATGATGCTTGCAATACATGATTTTTCTACCTCAATCTTATGTATTGCATACATGACCTTATTCGTTACTTGTGATGATTCAAGATTATGTCTATTTACAAAAGTTAAGCTTTTTCTCTCACGATTAAGAAACTTTAGATTATATGATTTTTAGGGTTTCCACAAGCTCAAAAATCATGTACTCTTTTGTAAAATATTGGCTAAGGAAAAGAGATTATTAACAAAGAAAACTGGATACATTAAATTGTTTGTCTAGTTAGGCTTTGTTTGTTATTTACTGAATAAGACCACATGGGGGAGAGTTCTTAATTGAACTTGCGCTTAATAACAAATCTTTTTGGGGAGCGTGGATGTGGAATTTTAGGAGAAAAGTGTATCTATATTTCTCCAAAGAAGAATCAACTTCGAGATCTTCGTTTTGATTTCCTAATTATGTCATCTTAAACTTCATATGCGAGTACATCCTAGACTTGACTATCTCTATAGGCTTGAAACACTAAGTCTCAATTGGTTTTTCATATTTTTGTGACAAATAGGGGGAGAATACATATGGTTTCTTTTTCTTGTGGTTTATAACCATAGGGGGAGAACACCGTATTGCTTACTTATGATACTTTCTCGAAAGTATCAAGTAAGGAGGAGTAAATATTGGGCTTCATACCAATCTGGCAAAAAGAGGTATAAAGATGAAGGGGGAGCTTCGTATCAAGAATAAGTTGAATCACTTTGGTTCCATCTTATAATGAGAAGGTTGGTGACGTGTAACCTCGCGGTAGAGGAGTCCTTTTCGAAGAGTACGAGGGTTGGTGTTGAGGAACACATGACATCCTTTCTCTTACGCGATCCTGCAAGATTCTGTCAAGATCATCCACTGTGACATAGTAAGGCGAATGGTTCTTCTCTTGTCTGTCTGCTGGGCGAGCGAGGGCTGCTTCGTCGTCCTCGTCCAAGATCTCGATCCTAGAGGTGCTGGTATTCTTCCTTGCGCTTTTGGCTTGTTCCGGTGAAATTTGCGAAGAAAGAGTTTTGAGAAAACTGAGCACTTCCATTTGAGTTTCAGCCATCTGCATTTGGCTTTCAGCAAGGTTGTCTTGTCTTTTCGCCAATTCCTCTAAAGATAGTTCCTCCATGATTCATTTTTCTTTATCTTGACTAGGCTTAGCAGGAGGACTGTCATCAGGTGTGGTACCGGGGATTGGGATGACAGGTTCTTCAGGCGTGCTGAGAAGGATTAAAAAGGCGGGGGCATCTGGAGTGGTAGGAGTTGTACTAGTGGTGGCAACGTCTCCAGTGGAAGGACTTGTGTTTCTGGTATCTGATCCTGATCTAAGCTCAACCATCTTAAAAAACTGAAATTTCTGAAACCGAGAGATTGATCTCCCACTGTGGTCGCCAATTGTTTAGGGTGAAAAACAATGTACTGCAAATGAGTACTTTCAAGTTCGAGAGATCAAAGTCGAAAAAATCTAACCTAAACCAAGACAATAGTCGTTCCAGATTTGCTTCAGTAACAGATGAGGAGATAAGGTTGGTCTAAGGGAGGGAAGCAGAGAAAGAGTGAGATCAGGTATTTATGGTTGAAAAGGTATTGGGTGTGGTTTCTGAACAGATTAGGAAAATGATGGTTGTCGAAGACAACTTGGTTTTCCCTAAGATTTTGCAAGCATTTCACGAGTCGTGAGTTATGAATTGAATTGAATGTGAGTTCAAGTTCAGGATGTGTTCAGTTGAGTTATCCCTGGAAAATAGATGGAATCATCTATTTATAGTACATTCAGAAATACACTGATCTCTTGTTAATCGTGGAGGAACATGGTAAAGTGGAGATAGTGTAATGATGGAGTTACTCCCGTGGAGATAGCCTAACCACTAGTCACGCCCACTACCCATTACGCCAGTATTTCCCACGAACATAACCTCTTTCTAAGTGGGTGTCACACCACAACTGCCGTAGACCGCCAGACCAAAACCCTAAAGTAAATACCCCCCAATTGTGATACGTTCGACATCTCTATTGAAGAATGCTTATGACTCGTTGTTCGGGTCAACTTGTGTTGAATTGTTGATTTTGCTAACACTAGACGCTGAGTCTTTAGCAATAATTATCATAAGGAAAACATTCAAGGATGTGAGATGACTTTTGTGCTGGAGAATATAGATACTCGGGAAATACCTCAAACATTTGCTTGACTAGGGTACGTATTGGCATGAGATTACTTCTATCACAATACCATGGATGGTAAGTCGAGTAGATCGTGAAAAACAGGCTTGGCCATAGATGGCCAAGGCACGCCATAGGCTGCCACAACCTGTAAATCGTGTTTTGGCCAAATAGTCAGGGCAACCATAGGCTGGCGCCATCCTCAGAAGGGAATTGGACAAGTGGTCATGGCTACCATAGGCTGGCGCCGTCCTAGAATATAATTGGCCTAGTGACCAAGGCTACCATATGTCGGCGCCGTCCTGGAAGGGAATTGGCCTAGTGGCCAAGGCTACCATAGGCTGGCACCGTCCTGGAAGGGAATTGGCCAAGTGGTCAAGGCTACTGATAGGTGCTCAAAACACATATTCAGGAGTACCTAATTGATACACTTTAGTCGGCAAAAGCCTCATACATTGTTTACTTTATCCCTTTTTCTATTTTGTAGGTACTTTGAAGTTTAATAATACAAATGAAGCAAATAACAATTAAATTCATCACTTGATAACTCTCAGAGTTGATGGTTTCGAATACAAGAATACGGGGTTCAAAAGTGTCGCAAGACAAGAATTACTGGAGGCGGGCGCAGCTGGTTTTAAAGGATTTACAAAGGCAGCCAAAGAATATAAAGGATTTAGGAAATTTACTGCAGGCAGCCCCTCTTCTTTGAACAAAAGTACTCGAGGCAGCCTGGTTATTCCCAACTTCTGTCAAGCGTTGAGGGGCGTCGTCTTCTTCATCTTAAGAATTGGTAATGGCGTGAAAATGATGATGACCTGAGATGCCATATAAATAACCGTTCGTCGAATTCAGATAGAGTCTTGAAAGTCATAAGAGAAGGGATTACGTTGGTTCATGTTGGCTATTGTTGCAGTGAAGACGGAAAGGAGAAGAGAGGATAATGACGTCTGCCGCCGGTGAGGAGCTGAAGACGATCGATGAAGGTTAAATGAGGGTGTCCTGTTTGAGATAGAGGATTTCAAGTGGAGTTAAGTCGTGGGTTCTGCTGTAATTTGAGTGAGAAGGTCTGTTGGAGTCGCTGTGGGAAGGTGGAAGTTTACCGGCGGGATTCTGGTTTCTGACGGAAAAGAGGAAGATGGCGAGAGTGTGATTCACACACTTGTGAACACAACGTGCTGTCAGTTCCACGGAACTGACAGGTTAGTATTTCAGCTGGGCTAGGTTATTGGGCTCCGGGGTGTGAGTTGATATTGGGTCAGTGTTCACAGTTGGGCTTCGGAGATGTAATGGGTTTAGGAAAGCGGTCTGTTTTTGGAAAGGGTTTTGGTTTTATTACATGAATAAAAGGAAGAGATACAGAGAAGTTCTGAGGAGGTTTGGGACGCGAGTTTTGGGACGCGAGTTTTGGACGTGAAGAAAAACAGGCAGAAGTTTTTGGGAGCAAGTTGCAGCGCAAGTTTGGAGCTTCACAACCAAGGGTTTTTATGTTTTTATTTATTTTCTTTATATTTTTTTATGAATTTCAATAAAGCTATGAGTAGGTTAAGGATGTAGTCGGATATCATAAACATGCGTTTTAATTAATTTTGGAGTTTTAAATATTATTTTCATCATTGTTCATATTTTACTGTGTGTAATAAATGCATGTTTGACGTATTGCATTACGAATGGATATTAATTGAGTCAAGTTGCAAATTGAATTAGTTTATATTCATATCTATGACTAGAATTAGGTTTTGAGATACGAAATCGTCGATGAACCTATTCACAAGTAGTACAATATAATTCTGAATGCGGTGATAGCTTTTAGGAATTGTATGTAGAATATGACCTTTGTCCGAATAAACTGCTCCTGGTAGTTTATTGCATTGATTAGCCTATTTCACAGATATTACTGCTCTTAGAGGATTCGAACTCAATTACTCGTAGTGTTGAGTTGTTCTCTACGTAGAATTCACATATTCATCGTTATGGTATGTGATGACATTAGGAAATTATAGGATATTTTCGCGATGATGTATTCTAGGGCTCTTGATGATGAGAGATTAAATAGGAACTCCAAATATTTATCATAGTGCATGTTATGTGATTGAAGATGAACCCTTAACCAGTATTCTCATCTCCTGATTATTTTCAATATTACTCTGCTTTAATTTTAATTTACTTTTATTGCACAAAAACATCCCCCCTGGTTACTTTAGAAATCAATAATAAATAACAACCAATACCTCCCTGTGGATCGAATCTGTTCTTACCATTATTCTATTTTATATATTGTATAGGTTAAGAACTAAATTATATTTGTTGTTGTTCGACAACGCATCAGCTACCATAGGCTGGCGCCGTCCTGGAAGGGAATTGGCCAAATGGCCACGGCTACCATAGGCTGGCGCCGTCCTGGAAGAGAATTGGCCAATTGTCCAGGGCACGCCATAGGCTGGTGCTGCCCGAATTTAGGTTTGGCCAAGTGGCCAGGGGTACCATAGGCTGGCGCCGTCCTAGGTTTAGGCTTGGCCAAGTGGCCAGAGGCGCCATAGGCTGGCGCTGTCCTATGTTTGGTTTGGTCAAGTGGCCAGGGGCGCCATAGGCTGGCGGCGTCCTTTCAGGCTTGGCCTTATGCTGCAAGCTATGCCCTAGGCTGGCATTGGGCTTGGCCAAGTGGCCAAGGCACGCCATAGGATGGCGTTGCCCAAAACAGTACACAGACTTTAAAGTTGCTCTGATTCTTACTCTTTGAACGTACAACATGTGGGATTAGCATATTAACCCATGAAAGCTCGAGTGTACCTCTGTGGTTGTTTGAGATGGATATGTTGTAGTGTCTGCATAAGGATTTTTTAACAAGAGTTAAACGAACACATCAAGACTCAAAGGAGAAGTTGAAGAATTCAAGAAATCAAGATACATCTGGGTTGAATCTTTATTGTAATATCTTTTTTGAATCCATATGTAATATATTGGTTTTGTCACTAAAATTGATAAAGGGGTAGATTGTTAGGGCATTGTCCGGTCAAACCCACTGGCGTTGGTATGTCAAGCTAGTTGTCAGTTTTAGGTGTCAAAACACAATTCTTGATTTAGTCTAATATAGTTTAGATTTCGGAATTGGGATATAGACGAAGTAGCAGAGACTTTGAAGACCAAGACTACGTTTACAAAGAAGACATCAAATATTCTTCATCGACAAAAGGTTAGTAGGAGTTATGACTTTATACAGAATTTCTTCTATTATACTTATTATATCTTTCGAAATAGTCGGCTACTTTAGTAGAGTTATAGCGATTGAGATTTATACTCATGTCTACATAACCTTGAGTTATGTTACTATGTGTTCCCACCATGCTAAGGTTACAAGGTGCATGAGATAGATTCAATACATTTTCCGTAGCAATGGTTTGCTTGCAAATCACATGTAGGAATCTGGGTGAATCTAAAGGAGTACTCTAGAGCACAGTCCATGAATTATAGCTGAGGGCGTCTCACACGTCTAAGTACTGGCCCAGCCCAGAACTTCCAGCGGATCCAGTTTAAACCCTAATCTGAGTGACGGCGGTTCACGAACCGGTTCGTGAAAAGTGGCTCCGAAAATTTCTTCTGAGTCCCAAAACGTTGATTTGTACACGTACATGTACGTGAACCAAATATTCAATGCAGTTGGCCGGAATTCAGACGGACGGTTCCCGAACCTAGGTCAAGCAATCTAGGGTTTCTTTGTGTGCAAGTCAAGTAACTGTTTTAGGTGTAAAACAATAAAGAGAATCTGAGGGGTAAAGTATGAAGTGTGATGATGTAATAAAAGATTGTGATGAATTCGAGAGGTCAAGATCGAACAAGACTCGCCTAAACCAAGAAATGGTCGTTCGAGTATTGCTTCAGTTACAAGAAGAGGATTTTAGGGTTGGTTCAGGGAGGAAAGCAGAGAAAGACGAGATCAGAGAATTGCTATGATTTTCTGTGATATTGAGATTGATATTGCTAGATAAGGATGAATATTCAGTTCTCACTAGATAATAAATGCTGAATGAGAAGAGTTAATCAATTATCGATAAGATAGACTTGATTATACTTGCACTGAACTTGTTGAACTTATCTGTTCTTGGATGAGATGATTTCCAAAACTGGTCGAGTGACCTATTTATAGCAATGTATTCTCCACTGATCTCGTAAGAAGTGGAAGAAGTGGAAGAGTGGGAGTGTGGAGTAAGTGGGGCAAGTCTTGCGCCTAATATTAGGGAAGAATGAACCGCCCACTACCTTATCCCATCTTATCAGCAACGTTCGCACGACTTAGTTTTCTTTCCCGTTAAGTGATTGTGCCGTTGCAATCACACGTGTCGTAGACCGCCAAACCAAAACCCTAAAGAATATCCCCCCATGTAACTAAATCTTGATTCTCGTAAGATTTGTTAAATATTTGTTAGTCAAAGATGACTAGGTGCAAGTCGTACCAATTACTGGTAAACTCAGGACTTTGCGATAAAATAGAGATTTTAAGCGATAAGCTTGAATATCTCCTTGAGATTTGGTTTAAGGATTGAGCCGGGCAATCGCCGTTTAAACCAATGAGATAAATCTAAGGGTTGAGCTAGCAACCGCCATTTAGATAAGATAAGATAAGTCATCTAAGGATTGAGCTAGCAACCGCCATTTAGATAAGATAAGTCTAAGGATTGAGCTATGCAATCGCCAATTAGACTGAGAGGATTTCAGCAACTCTCTGTGGCAATAGTCAAATAAATACGTCTTTCGACTTGCCATAAATAAGGGAAATTGGTTTGTGGCATGTAATGCACCAATTCCCTGAATAATAAAGACATATGAATGTCCAAAATAATATGAATCATAGACATGAGCCATGATTAAGAATTATAGCACTGATTTATAGAAGCAAGTCCGTAATCAGGTAAAACAGACGAATGATGCTATCACGGCGTAGCCATCATCAAGAATGCATAAGCATTGCCAATTCAAAACCTAAAGATAGGCCACAACAATTATAATAAGCCATGTTGCATGGCATAATAATCTTATTAAGAAGTTAGGCATAGGCGTAAAGAGATAAGCCATAACATTTATGTTATTTTCGGATTTCTGAACAGCTTGCATGTTATCCATTCATTAAATCTCCCAGGCCAGCCTATTTTAGATAAAATATCTCACAGAGGAAAATATCTAGTGAAGGAAGCACCCCCTAATTGTTCACGGATTGGGCTATAAAAATCACGCATCGAAGAAATACGTGAGCTGTCAGATTTCCGAACTTGATTAGGAAACTAGAGTATTATGGTCTCAATAAAATCCATAATCCTCTAGGATTTGGATCAGTGGGACCCATAAATAGAGGGGAGGCTAGGAAAAGATAAACTCTAACCCCAAGGGAGCAAATATAGCCGTAAGAGATAAGATGGCCATGGACCTCCATGAGTACAAGCAAGGCACGACTTTGGGCCTCCAAGAGTTTGGCCAAGGCATAGCCGTGGACACCCAAAGTTAGGGTAAGCTAATGGCATGGGTATCCAAAATCAGGCCAAGGAGGTGGTGTGGGCACCCAAGTGTCAAGGCAAGCTAAAGATATGGATATCCAAAGCTAAGGCGAGCTAAAGGCATGGATTATCCAAAAGCTAAGGCAAGGATTGGCCGTGGGCCTCCAAGCATGGAGGGGCGCAAGCATTAGGATAAGGGAATAGGGGCGCAAGCATGAGGATAAGGATTAGTGGATAAAGATTAGGCTTAGGCCAAGGCGTGGCCGTGAGGATTAGGATTAGGCCAAGGTGGCCGTGAGGTAAGGATAAGGCAAGGAAGATGGCGTGGACGCCCAAAATCAGGCCAAGACGTGGCCATGGACGTCCAAAGCTAAGGGGAAGGAGTGGCCATGGGCCTCCAAGGGTTAGGCGAGGCAAAAGATGTGGATACCCAAGTTTAGGCCAAGCAAGTAGCATGGGCATCCAAAGTTAGGCCAAGCCAATGGCGTGGGCATCCAAAACTAGGCCAAGGCATGGTCGTGGATGCCCAAAGTTTGGCCAAAGCAATGGCGTGGGCATCTTGGCCAAGGAGATGGCCGTGTATACCCTAATCAGGCCAAGGAATGACCGTGTACATCCAAATGCCTATGGCGTGAATGGCCTAGGGTTTTGGCTCGAGCATGGGCTAGACTAATGCGCATGCGTAGGTATTTTTACGTATAGACTAGGGATATGGACCATGCTACTAGGCTAGGGTCGTGAGATATCAAAATACAGCTAATGGTAATTAAATATCTTATCCCTACTATAAAATAAATTCATACCTTATCTCGAGCTATTCCAGGATGCCAGAAATTGATGCAAAATTACCCCTGTGACCTCCTCGCCAAAAACCACCATCAACAGTAACGAGCACGTTTTACACGGGCACTTGCTAACTTGTAAGTTAAGCAATCTGTTGCTTTATCTCAAAGCAAACTATCTTATTGAGAGCTATAAATAGAGGATTAAAGAATGAAAACCACAAGCATCAAGCATACGTGAAGTTTCTCTGTAGAATTGATTGTAAACTCTTTGCACTTCGGTGTAAGCTTGTTGTGGTAGTCATCCTCTATTAGGTGGCAGTTCCTCTGTGAGATTTACCTAATGACTATAAAGACTTCTCCTGAGAGTTGGGAAGCACAGGTAGGCGATAACGTACCTTTGTGGTTGTTATCTAATTAACTTGTGACCTTGGTAACCTGATCACGTTCTTGTCTATTCTACGGTCATTCTCTTCTGCAATAAGGCCATTCAAGAACTGATACGTTACATACAAGGTTGAAGGAAACAACGTACGGCTGCACACAGTGTTGTAAGACCTAGTTAGCTCCGCTTGTGTAAGTTTCTTAAGTGATTCTTTTCACAGCTGAGGTAGAGACAAGTTGGGCATAGTTTACTCGGTTTACTTGTCAGGCCCCGCTTGTAAAGTAGATTTCCGTATGACCTGGAGCAATCCGAAGGAAGTCAACTTACGTATGTTAAACTGAAGATTACAATTCAAAACATACAATTAGTAATTAGGGTTGCAAAGCCGGTATTGTTGACATAAGCCTTCAACAGCGGTTAAAGCTAGGGGAATCAAGTGCGTAGGGTCTTGCGGGATCCAAGAGACGTAAGGAGTGCGACGGTACCCAATTCGCTTGGAGGGCTGGAGTTGGTCTCTGCTACATCCCAGACCGAAGTCTTATAGTAGGCTAGCGTTTGTAGATAGTTAGTACTGTGTGGTGTTCAATCTGGACAAGGTCCTGAGGTTTTTCTACAAGTCGTAGTCTCCTCGTTAAAAAAATCTCTGGTGTCTTGTGTGCTTTTACTTTCCGCATTATATCTCTGATTATATTTAAAGAAAACACAAGAAGTACGTTATTCGTAACCGTCGAGTAAGTCCATAATCCATCCAGGGGATTTGCCAAGACTTGTCTTGAGTTGGACTGATCACTAGTGATCCTACTCCGGTTAATAGATTTGGATATTGATTTTTGAGATCGTCCATATCATACCATAAGACTCACGAGCCCAAACGAAAAGTTGGTTGTATTTCGGTACCCCTGCTTTTTCAACAACCTTTGATTTGTATACTGCAATATTATGGGTTGGAGTTGCAAGTTAGAGCGAGAGACACATTCATCATTCTCAATGCATTCATACTTCTAAAAAGAGTGAATATCCGCCAGCATAATGAAAGGTAGCATACGAACATTTGAATCCTGCAAGGTAGTTTTATGAGATGCATATTCACCCTAGTAACAATATAGGGCAAATGGGTTTAAAATATCCCCAAAAATGACAATTTAACTACAGAAATTGTTCATATATTAGGTGTTAACCTAAAAGAAATTTTATGATGGTTCTTCCAAATTGAAAACCAATGTTCCAAAAGAGTTTTTTTTTTTTTTTTTTTTTTTTGTGTGTGTGTGTGTGTGTGTGTGTGTGTGTGTGTGAATCACCACACCAAAAGACAAATGGACAGTTTCTTAGTTTGGTAGAAGTGACAACTAAAAAACACTCAGAAAAGTAAAGATGTAAATGAAAATGCACCATGAAAGGGATCAGATTTTGAAGTAGGACAAACAATTTCTACATAACTATACTGCCCATCTAAAGAACAAAAATCATGAAGCTACTTCGAAACAATCATGTGGCTTTGAATACTAACCTAACTGTTGTGATTAAGCTGTAACTTTAGTTACTACTTTCTAAGTGATTGCTAACTAGTTCACATTTAATTTAGGAAAAATAAGAGTTGCTTTTATCCAGAAATGAAACAACAATAAAGCTATGTACGCGAATATAGAACCCAAGCTGTCTTTTTCTTTTGTGCACCTCCCAGAAATCATGTTTTCTTCATAAGAAAAGGGTCGGCTTTGTTACATTAAGAATATTGAAAGAAGATTAGAAGACATTAGCAACTTTAAAATGAAATTTTAAGGAGAACCCAAGTCTAATTTATGGGAAGAATGTAGTGATACCTCGGGATAGAATAAACACTTCGACCAAAACGCGGATGATTCAACTAACCAAATTTAGGGGTTGTATGAACTTTGAAATCCATGAACTCCAAGCAAACTCGAAGCTAAAAGAAACACAGTTACAAGTGATCTGGATTGAACGTTAGCTTCTCCAGGAGAAACTTGCGAGACATCCATCCAAGGTTAATAGTGGGAGGCCCAGATAATGCTTTAAGTCGACCGTTTAATACAACTTCATATCCCAATAAATAAAAATAGCTACAGTATAACTTATTCTCACTGTTAGTCTTTAACTTCTCCTGTGGCTAAGCATTCTGACCAACAAAACATCTATATGTTGTTAGGCCGACACTTATTACATCTCTTAGTTGATCTAAATTAAGGATTGTCAAGCAACTACTGCCTATGAGTTCCTTTATTTATATGACCCAACCAAAGCCATCCAATTATATCCTGCCCAAACTCCAAAGAGAGGTAGACACAATGGATAATTAATGTTAGATCAAACTGGTGGTAAAAAATGGATCAGAGATTCAGTAAACCCAAAGTCACCAAGTTTGGTCCACAATAAGAAATGATACCTGCGGTTTATCTCAATTACTTCGGGAATGTCAAAATATATTTGCGAGGAATCGGTATAATGCAACTGGAACATCCCTGCACATTTTATTGGTTGGTGTTAATATCATTTGATGAAAAGGAATTAGTTTCTCAATTCCATGGTATTGCAACCTACGTTGAGCGGAACAATTAACTATAAAAATTAACCATTCATAGTACCATATGCCAGTCGCACCTTGTTCTATGATTAACAAAAGAATACACTATTAAACATTGGGGACAGAAGAACCCTAACCCCAAATCAACCAAAAACAATTCAACGATCGAAATGACATTAACTCTTTGTCGTAGTTAGTGGTGGTTCGCCACGGTCAATCTTCATGTCTCCCTAATTAGTAATCGTTACCACCATTCTGTGGTTGATTTTCAATGCAAAGTATGTAGGTTATAAAACAGGGACAAAATAACCAAACAATAGAAAGAACAAAGTACATAGACATTAAACGATCTTATAGTTAAGAACTTTTTTCTTGTCTATATGTGGATGGGATCAATAAATAATAGCATTGCTAAACAAAGAGGATTGCAAGTGAGAGCAAAAAAGCAAGTAAAGTTGTATCAATCGTTTGATTTAAAATCTTCTTTGAATCAAAAGCCTCAGTTGTAACCAAGGCTATTAATCTGGATTGCACTCGTATAGGAGTTACCAAGTACAACCACATTCTTACACTCTCTAATCAACCAAGATGATAACAGAAGTAACACGCGACAATTTGGTATCTACTTACAAAGAAAAATCAACATAAACCCCGATTAACCAAATTAAATATGATAGTGTAATAACTTACAAACCAAAATCTCTGGATGTTTTAGCCGGACCTGCCGATGATTAGGAAACCCCGTGATTAACAAAATTATACCAAAGTAAAGGTTGGAGAAAGTAGAACCCTAACCCTGAAACAATCAGAAATCCAAATATTATGAAAGATAGGATTCACTCCCTACACCTGATGAAAGATATGATTCACTCCCTACACCTGAGAGCAGAATAAGAAACGAATATTACTTTGGTTTAATCGAAAAAAAAATACTATACCACCGATGAGGGTAAAGTTTAAAATAAACGGCTTCAAATAATAATGGGCTTATACATAAATGAGAGTAAATGCCCATTAACGCATAACGTCTGGAGTGTGAGTTAATGCCCATGTATAAATATCCCCTAATTTTTCTTTGTTCTTTGGAAAATGTAGGGGTTGAATCTCAGCCACTACTTGACTCCCCAAAATACGGATGTCGTCCAATGGGAAAAATACCATTCGCTCTTATAATATAGACGAGCTGTTTGTTTAGTTGTATCTGGTATGAACCATCGTACGGATCAACAAAGGATGATGGACTAGTTCAGGTTTGTTTTCTCTTAATTTGTTTTGATTTTTTGTTCCTCTTGGTTTGTGCACTAAATGAATGAAGACTGAGTGATTACATTATCTTTGTATAGCCGTAATGATAGGCGTATTATGTGACTGTGGGGTTACAGATTTCATAAGTGGTAAGACATATGTGCCAGCAAATTCATTTATCTTATTCCTGTATGTGTATGTGCATGTGCATGTGCATATACAATGAATCAAATTCATTGAGATACGCGATGGTGCAACATATCATTATCTTAATATGATGTTATTTTATTAATGTTATATATTTGTTTGAGAAGATGAATCAATGTCCTTTCATTCGTAGGAATTGATATTAATCTAACCTGCTTGATACTTATGACAACTCTAAGAGCAGTGTGGATACCATATTTCATATGTCTCCAAAAAGCCTCCGCCTCCGGCGCAACTCAGCACCTCCACACAGAACCTCCGCTCGGCACCTTCAAGAACGCACCACCAAGCCTCCGCGCCCGGACCATAAGCCTCCGCACGGACCACCTCATATGATATGTTACCATGTAACTCATAAGAACTCTCTAGAATATGTAACCCCCGTATAATGTAGCTTCCAAGTAATGCATAGGAACCTTCTTGTAACCTTCCATATGATGTAATCTCTAGGAACCTTCTAGTAAGGGCTTATATGTAACTAACCTAGAATCCCACCTCTATAAATAGAGGTTCATATCCTTCAAGGAAGGGATTATCTTCTCTTTACTCATTATCAATAATATTATGTCTCTCTCTCTCTCTCACTTAGTCTTCTCTACTTATGTTTTAGTTAATTGGGTGTGTTGTTTGGTACTTCCAGCAACTACATTTTGGCGCCGACAAAAGGGGACGACGAATTCCACTAGACCAGAATTCACTTAGCTCTACCCGAGAGTGGTAAGTCGTTCTTTATTTGTTGAGTTATCTTTGATAGATTTTTTTTTTTAGTTCTATGAATGCTTCCGCTTTGCTAAAACTAGTTAGAGCCCAACCCACATTTTCACAGTACCACCTGATTTCATAATGATTCCTTGATGCCTAATGGCAGGGGTTGTGGTATGTATGTGAACCAATGATTTTTTCAAAACCACTACAGTAATTTTTGTTTCATCTTCAAAAAACTTTCTGTTATTTAAGAGAAAAAGGGTTTTTCCCTTTATTTTTTGATCATGATGATTACAACCCGCTTATCAATTTTTCTAAAAACCTCAAAGCAAAGAGAATACGAATTGTGAGCTTCTTTTTTAGGAAAGACATAGTAAGAAAACTCAAGCTAAGAATCAAAATTATCACAACTATTTTCAAAAAGAAAGAAATCCCTATATGTCATTTTCACAAACTAAGTAGCTTCATATAGGAAAATAGTTAGTTTTCAAACGGAGGATAGCAACGTCCATATTTTTCTTTTCTTAGCGCGTCAGTGGTCCGCATTTGGGAAGGGAACGCAGATCTGCTAATCCATAGCATTATCTTATGAATCAAGTCCGGTCAGATATTCGAATACTCGGAGAATCACCCACCTGAAAACCTTCACCAAGAAAATCACAAAACTAGGAAATCTAAACTGCGCGTTCGAAGCTATGCTGAAAACCGCAGGGAGAATTTTATAGAAGCCAGTGAGAGTTGTTCCATGAAGTAGAAACTACTTTGGGTTTCTTAAGCTTTGTGGAAATCCAGTAGCTCGCACCATAAGACCATCCTTCATCAATCAAAACCCAAAGCAGGTATCTGCAGAAATGATTAGCGAGCAGCAAAGCAGAAAAATGAGCCTCAGCGCAGCAGATGAGTGAAGAAAAGCATAATCAGCAGAGACCAGCAAACCAGCGCAGCGGCAGAGAAGACACATATGATATAGAAAATTTGCACCAGGCGGAGAAGGTCAGCGGAGCAGCGCAGCATAATTCAACATCGGATCTATCTATGATCGAATTGCGGAATTAACAAGTTGTAGGGGTATAAAACTAGTAAGACACTCGTCAGCCTTTCGGTAAGGGAATCTCAACTCGAAGTATCTATTAACAATTTGTGACACGAAAGAAGATGCCGAGAGCCTAAAATCAGATACCTTCGAGGTAGGAAACACCCTGAGATATAAAAGAAACAACTGGCTTCGAAGGAAAGGATCCGAGAGTGGGCAAAATACCTCGAAGACTTTCCGAGGGACACCGACCTACTCGACAATCACTGACACCTCCACGATTGAGTATTTTGTTTTATTAGTTGTAATCCACTTTCGGCTCAGCCTATATAGGGTGAGCTCGAACTCCATTGTAAGGGTTGGAGTTTTTGGGTAGGCTTGAGGCGTGTGAGTGGGATTAGGTTAGTATCTCCTCAAGTCTCCAAGCATAATTACTATGTGGCATGTAGTCAGAAATACAAGTTTAATAATTATTAAGACCTTCTCTTCGATTATACACATATGAGTTTGTTTCGATATAGTTTATTTAAACTCGTAAACATCTTTGCAACAAGCAATGTACCGAAAATCATCATTTGAATGTATGAACTTCATGGCTGTTTGGTGTAAAGTCTCTATGCAGATTTTATACCAACACAGTTTGGCGCTAGAAACAGGGACTGATTAAAACAACTTAGGTTTGCCTGTGATTTTTGTGGTTTTCAAATTTTTTAGGAAATTTTTTTCTAGGGTTTTTAAGATTTTCTTCCATCTCACCATTCTTTACTTTTTACAAGCTCCACCACCTTGGGTGTCTAAAGATCTTAAGCTTTAGTATGCTCAAGGGTTTTGAGCAAATCATCAATATGATAAGATCAATGTTCTTTCAAGGAATCTAAGCTTTGAAACACAGAGATCTAGTCAAGAGCAAAAAAGTTTTCTCCGGTAAAGATTTCACAAAAGAAGTGTAAAGAATTTTGATAAAATCTCGAGGAAAAGAGGGTTCCTCAATTCAGAATCTGTTATTTAAATTTCCAGCAAATACCCTTAACATCTCCTATACGCTCCATGCTGTAGAAATTGGTTTAGGGTTATTTTAGGTTTTTTTCTACGAAATCTATATTGGGAAAATAGTTCTGTAACATTCAGATTTACCAGCGTCCTTTCCGAGAAAAATCAGGGCAAGATTTCCAGAACCTCCATATTTGGAAAGTAGATCTGGACAAGCCAAAACGATTAGAAGGAATAGTCACAAAAAGATATTTTAGACTAGAAATCTCACTGGATCTTACACATACAATCCTCCCTAAAATCTAGCATGTCAGAATCGGTTACAACTGTTAGGGTTCATGTCAGACCCATAGTACACTGCGATAGCCGCCTTGGACCTCACGGGTTTGTTACTTTTTTGTAGGTCACTGTCATCATAACTTCGAAGTCAAATCAGATGTCGAGGAAAGGAATAGGCTCATCGAGACAGGGGACAGGCTCTTCGAGGCACAACACTAGGTTATCAACTAGTAAAGGAATATCACCAGAAATAACGGCAAGTACAATCCAGCACAGAGAACAAGTAAACGAAGATGAAGTACTAGTAGAAGATCTGGGACAATAGGGGGAAGGATTTCCAGAGGAGGACGAACTTCCACAGCAACAAATTCACGAAGTGGAGGAGGAAGATGACGATGAGGAAGAAATCCCAAACGAAGTAATCCAAGCACATCAGCCAACTGAGGAAGAAACCATGAGAGCTGCACAATTAAGGAAGCTAATGATGAACAATCGAAAAATAAGAAAGCTCAAACAACAGCTAGCCGAAGCAAATAAGAAAGCTGCCGAGAAATTAGCTTCGAACTACAAACGAAGCAGTGAAGCGCACTCTCGTCCCCATGGAAATTCACACTCCAAACGACCTCCCACATCGAGAAACAATACTGAGACATCCAGACATCAAGAGGAGCGTGGAAGGGAGGTATCGAGCCGACGCATCGAGCCAAGCATACGATCAAGAGGCAACATCATACAATTGATACGCGAAAGCGAGCAAGCGAGAAAGGATGTCGAGACTCTGACACTACAAAAAGTGATGATGGAGCAAATCAAGTCATTGCGGGCAGAGCTTTTCGATAACATAATACAATCAACTGACAAAGTAAAGTTGAACCTGTTAGGGCATTGTCCGGTCAAACCCACTAGTGTTGGTATGTCAAGCTGGTTGTCAGTTTTATGTGTCAAAACTCAATCTTGATTTAGCCTACTAGAGTTTAGATTTCGGAATTGGGATATAGACAAAGTAGTAGAGACCTTGAAGACGAAGATTGTGAAGACATCAATTATTCTTCATCGACAAAAGGTTAGTAGGAGTTATGACTATTATGGAAATTCTTCTATTCTACTTATTCTATCTTTCGAAATAGTCGGCTACTTTAGTAGAGATACTAGTAGTGATTGAGATCGTGTTCTTGTCTACATGACCATGTGTTATGATTGGTATTTGTTCCCACGAATATTAAGTTTACAAGAATGCATGAGATAGATTCGATACCATTTGTCCATTGCAATGGTTTGCTTGCAAATCACTTGTTGGATATGGGTGAATCTAAAGGAGTACTCTTGAGCAAGAGTCCAGTGGATTATAGCTGAGGGCGTCTAACACGTCTAAGTACTGGCCCAGCCCAGAACTTCCAGCGGATCCGGTTAAACCCTAATTTTGAATTAAGGCGGTTCACGAACCGGTTCGTGAACAGTGACTTGGGAATTCTCCTGAGTTCCAATGCATCAATTTGTACACGTACATGTACGTGAACCACAGATTCGATGTATCTGGCCGGAATTCAGAAGGGCGGTTCCCGAACCGTCCAAGGTGAATATTCTCTGAGAATTTCACACGGGTTAAACTCTGACTCCTTTATCTCTTAGTTGGACTTGTTTATCACGAAATATCTTCTGTGGTCCATCTAACGAATCTCAATGAGTCAATAAGATAAAGATTATCTCTGGTCTGTTGAATTTCTATCTTGAAGTGTTTTTGAGCTAACAAAACACTTGGCAGATAAATGTTAAATGAATTCCAATTGAGATAAATCTCTGTTTACTTGGTTAGCAAGTTAGGGTTTCCTAAACTTGTGGGACAAGTAACTAGTTGCTTTATTCCTAAGCAACCTATCTTATTGAGTGCTATAAATGGAGGGTTAAGGGACGAAAAACCGCAAGCATCAAGCATACGTGAGATTTCTCTGTGGAACTGATCGTAAACTCTTTTCACTTCGGTGAATGCTTGTTGTGGTATAGTCATCCTCTATTAGGTAGCAGTTCCTTTGTGGGAATTACCTAACGACTATAAAGACTTCTCTTGAGAGTTGGGAAGCAGAGGTAGATAACGTACCTCTGTGGTTGTTATCAGATTAACCTGTAACCTCAGTACCTAATTACGTTCTTGTCTATTCCATAGTCATTCTCTTCTGCTATAAGGCTATTCAAGAACTGGTTCAGTTACGTAAAGGTTGAAAGGAAGCAACGCACGGCTGCACTCGGTGTTGTAAGACCTAGTTAGCTCCAGCTGTATAAGTTTCCTAAGTGATTCTTCGCTTACAACTGAGGTAGAGACAAGTTGGGCATAGTTTACTTGGTTTACTTGTCAGCCCCCGCTTGTAAGTAGATTTCCGTATGACCTGGAGAAATCCGAAGGATGTCACTTTTTGTATGTCAAACTGATAGAGGACAGTTCAAACACACAGTTGATAATTGAGGTTACAAAGCCGGAATTATTGACACAAGCCTTTAACAGCGGTTAAAGCAACTCCTAGGCCTGTAACGGACGTCAGCTAGGGGAATCAAGTGCGTGACGATCTGTGGGGGATCTAGAGACGTAAGGAGTGCGACAGTAGCGAGTTCACTTGGAGGGTTGGAATTGGTCTCTGCTACATCCCAGACCGAAGTCTTATAGTAGGCTAGTGTTTGTAGACAGTTTGTACTGTGCGGTGTTCTATCTGGACGAGGTCCCGAGTTTTTTTTACAGGTTGTAGTTTCCTCGTTAAAAAAATCTCTGGTGTCTTGTGTGCTTTACTTTCCGCATTATATTCTCTGATTATATAATTAAAGCAAACACAAGAAGTACGTTATTAATAACCTGATCGTTGTCCCCAATCCATCCATTGGATTTACCAAGACCTTGTCTTGTGTCGGACTGATCCCTTGAGATCCAAACTCAGGTTATACATATTTGGATATTGATTTTTGAGATCGTCAAAATCTGACCATAAGACTCACGAGACCAAACGAAAAGTTGGTAGTATTTCGGTACCCCTGTTTTTTCAGAACCAAGCAATTAACGAAGTCAACCGCTCGACATTAAGCCCCGAACTACTAAGCAAGTCGATACCAGTGAAATGTACCATGTCAGTTTTTAACTCTGTCTTTGATGGAACAGGAGATGCGACCCTCCATATCAAAATGTACCAAAAATTATTCCTAGCTTGGGCGGACAAGGATGAGCTTCTCTGCAAGTATTTTCCATCCAGCTTGAAGAGAGAGGCCTTAGCCTGGTATGATAGTCTACCAGCAAGCTCAATTTCATCTTTCAAGGAGTTATCCAAAGTCTTCATACTACATTTCCTTTACAACAATTCATCAAAGCCCGGCGTAGAGAAACTTTTCAGTCTCAAGGTATGGCCCAAAGAATCTATCAAAAGCTTGACCGAGAGGTGGATGGCGTAATGCGTAGAAGTCGGAAATTGGAGCTTCGAAAAAGGACAAAGTACGAGCATACTTGAATGCACTTGACAAGGATCATCCACTGTATGATAATCTCTTCTCCAAGAACGTAAAAACATTGCAAGATCTTCGAAAATATCAAAGGGAGCGAATCATGCTGGAAGAAATCAAAGAACAAGCAACCCTAGACAAGGAAACCATCTCGAAGCAAGTACACTCCATAAAAAACTTATCATTGGAGGAGCGAGATCATACCATGAATAATCAAGTAGGAGTTTTTTCAAAAAGGGAAAGGCAGAACGATAATGGTAGATATGGAAACGAAGGAAAATTTGGTGATGGAAGATACAATGACAATAGGAGATACAACAATAACAGAGGAAACGTCTCCCGAGGAGGTTACGAAGGAAATAACCCTCGAAGGGGATACGAGGGAAGCAGAAAGTTCAATATACCAAGATCGGGATTTCCCCCATTTCAGGACAGAAAGCTTCAAAAGCTGTGTGTCCCCATCGAAGTAGCCCCCCGAAGCATCGATCAGTCTGAATCGACAGGCGAGATCAGGTATCCAAAGAGCAGGGGAAATTAGCCAAATTACACAAGAAATTTGAGAGACTTCTGCGAATTCCATAAGTTTTATGGACATTCTACTGAGAACTACGTCACGGCACAGGACCAAATTCATTATTTTATCTCAAAAGGAAAATTTAACCATCTTATGGAACTACCAAACCCGCCCCCAAATCACCCACAGCCGAAGGAGGAAAAGAAGCACGAGGCGTATGTCATAACAATTGATCGAAATATTCCGAGATACAATGATTGCAATTCGATAGTACATGCAAAAGTTAACGAGCGAAGTTTCAGAAGCAACATCACAAACATAATCCACAAGAGAGATTTCGAAGGAAAAGAGATAATGAGTGTGGCAGCGAAAAAGCATCTCGAAGACTGGCAGAAGCAACCAGTTTTCTTTTCTGCAATGGACATCCCGGATGGAGGAAGATCGCATAACGATCCATTGGTTATAACTTTACACATCGAAGAATTAGTAATGCCGAGAATACTGGTAGATCCCGGTAGTTCTGTCGATATACTCTTCAGCGGGACTCATGACAAGCTATTCAGAAAGGATGCTGCATTAGTCCCTTCGTCATACAATGTTTTGGGTTTAATAGAAAACCTTCGATGCCAAGAGGAGAGTTATCCTTAACAATCCATGTAGGAAAACTGGAGCTATCAACATCATTCTGTGTAGTTGATGTAGATTCTCCTTACAACGCCATTTTAGGAAGACCTTGTCGACACAACCTAATGGGAGTAGCTTCCACCCTCCACAGAAGAATTCGATTTCCAACCCCGTTTGGAATTGCAGAAATATTAGGTGATCCCATCGAAACACGTGTATGCAATGAGATTGATATCCACCAAAGGGAGAACTCGAAGCATGACCCCGCAAGCCACCATGCAAAAAGGAATTCATCGGTGAAGTAGAAGCAGGGATGGCTAGCACCACCATGCAAAACTCGAAGACAACCCCAAAACTAGCTACATCACCCGCTAACAAGGGAAAAGGTCATTCCTTTGAAAACAGAGAAAAATTCATGGTAGTAAGCGATACAATAGCACCATCAAAAGGAACAGTGAATGAAGTAAGCTCGTCCAATGTGGAAAAGGAAATATCCAAGGATGAGTCATTTTGGGCAGGGCCATATGTCATTGAAAAAGCGCTCAGAAATGACACTTATAGCTTGATCAACCTCGAAGGATAAAGGTTGAGCACCCCAATGGATGTGTTTTTACCTGCAAAAACAATGTACCGTCTCTGGGTACTTTCGTAGTGCTCGGAGATCAAAGTCGAACAAGACGAGCCTAAACCAAGAAAATGGCCGTTCACGTCTTGCTTCGGTCACAGAGAGGATAGAGGTTGGTCTAGGGAGGGAAACATCGAAGAAACTTGAGATCAGGTTGAGGATGTGTTTTGGGTGTAAGAGTTCAAGATCTCCGTCGTGAAGTCGACTAGAAATCTCCAAGGCTAGAAACGTGTTTGGATTCTCAGGTGTGTTTTCTCTGAGGCTATGATGTTCTTGTTGTTTCTGTTTCTGTGTTCTAGCCGTTCTGCCTTGGAAGATAGAGGAAG
>JAJJMA010005103.1:28505-56568 GCA_023529015.1 Papaver nudicaule
ATGCAAAATTACTCCTGTGACCTCCTCGCCAAAAACCACCATCAACATTAAGTCCCCTGCGCAGCATGGAACCGTGAGTGTTCCAGGGTGAGCACCAAGTTGATGGGTCAGCTACATTCGCATAGAAGCCTTATCCACGGACATGGAGTCCAAACAGGGCCTAAAGACGGAGCCCGCTCAAGCAATATCCAGAGAGTCCTAATTAGGTTAGGACCCTCCCAAACCGTGCGTGATATATTTATATACTCACGCAAATTCTCTTTTTCTTTGTTGTGAAACTTGACTTTCCCCTCTTGAGTTTATTCTTCCTTTCTCATAAACACAGCATTCTGTAGACTGGAAGATCAAGATGACTGACAATGAGTCCCATAATTCTTCTTGTGCCGATGATGAAGTTACATCCACCACAGCTGGAAGAGAGATCCCTCACATCAATGACGAGTTTGAAATTCGTTTGGCAAGTTTAACTTGAGTTGCAGTCTCCCAAGACCAAGCTAAAATTCTTCCAAGAAATCCTAGTTCTCCAATGATTATCAACCCATCACTGGTGACTCGCTTTTGCCTGCAGAGGGGCGACTTCAGCGCCTCCAGTATTATTTATCGTTCTCCCAAGAGACAAATTAATTCATGGTCTCTGTATTTCCAGACGACGCTCAATATCCCAGACGTTAAGGCGACTTTAGAGAGTGCCGGAATTTTCTATGCTGTAAAGAGTTCGAATGCTTCCTTCGTAATCAGGGACAAACGCGCTTTGGCTGCTCTTCTGTCCCGTTGGTTTGATGGCACAAACTCGTTCATATTCGCATGGGGAGAGCTCGTAATGTCGCTAGAAGATGTGGCAGCACTACTGAGACTCCCAATTAATTGAGAGTTCAATATTATTCTAAATATGGATGAAAAGAAGATGCAAGCTCAGCTAAATAGCGTTGCCGAGACCCTGAACAAGCATGACGATGCTTATGCTTCATGGATGGCTCAGTGGTCACAACCCAGTAATAGTTGTTCTTCATTATTGCATGTTGCTGCATTCCTCCTGCTTTGGCTATCGAAAGACATCTTTGAGAATCTTCATGGTTACAAGGAGCTGAAACCCAGGTTCACCCCCTATGCCATAAGATTGGCCCAAGGTATTCCTGTACCCATTGGCTCTTTGTTTCTTGGTACTCTGTACGTCCAGCTTTCTGTCTTGTCTGCAAATATGAAACTTTCAAATGGCGCCGCTAAGATTGAGACATTCATATCAACAAACTTCATACAAGCCTGGATGTATGAGCATTACCCTGATTATGCCCCGAATCTGTCTTCTAAGGACAAATCTTTGTCATATGATGCTCGAATTGTTCGCTGGATGAATAAACCCACTTCAAAGGATTTTATCGCGTTCATGGATGATGAGAAAAATATAGTTTTTCGTCCATGGACTTTGATCCCCGAAGGTGTAGCTCAGCTTCGATCATTTGGTGATGCCCCGAGTAATGTTCCAGCAAAGGTTCTTGTTGCAAATGGATTTCCTACTGAAGCGGAGAAGATCTTTATGATAAGTTGTTGCAGCGGTCACCTCATTGGCATTAATGAAGCAGGGCGCTATGTCACCAAAGCATATAATATTGACCGAGGAGCTCGTCAGATGGGCTTTGACCAGGATATCCCGTTGCAGCGAGGTGCTTCTCCAAAGAATATGCAGGATCTTCATACCAAGGTGCTCAGTCCCGTGTCATTCCTCTCAGGGCAAAGAGTACCATCAATCACCGAAGCGGGCAGGCAATTTTGGGATATCCAAATAAAGTTATATAGAAACTTCATGGCTCTCCCTAGAGAAATATGTGCCGTTCCCTCCAAAAGCGACTTGGCAACATATCCTTTGCTCAAATATCGCACTCTTAAACGTAAAGTAGGAGATAAGAATGATTTGGTAATTACCTTGAACTTTTGAATGCTTTCACAAGCTTTATTTATAATGATGTTGACGATATCATCATGTCTTGTGCAGCAACCTTCATCGCCTAGCTCAAAGCTCGCCAATTCTGCGACGCAAATGTCTTTGTCTTTGGGTAGTCACCTTTCGGGAGAATCATTGCTTTTCCAAGGGAAGGATGGCTCCATGATGAACTTCTTAAACGATAAACAAGTCCCCAATCTTAGTACACAAGATTGGGCGAAGGTAAGACTTCATTCCGTTGCTTATATTTTTTTACTTTTAGTGTGAAAGTAAAAATCCCGTTAGATTTTCCTGGTTTGAGTCACGTTACGAGAATGGCCGTAGAATCTTCATCCGATGGCGGATTTCGATGATTGACCCCAATTTAGAAAAAGGACTTCAGTAGCTTTCACCTCGAAAAAGAAAATCTGAATTTCACGCATTTTTGCTCGTTATTTTATGTGTCACAAAGTGATGCCACGTCCAGGAATGTCGCAGTCTGTACGCTGTTCAGTAGAAAACTCATTCCGGACAGTAGGTTGCTCCAAAAATTAAGCCCTTTTAGCACGTGATAGGAAACATCCATACGAACAACTCCTGTGAAGGAAGTTTCTTCATATCTCTTACTGATTTGTACAGATTTTGAGTCTTCTGCAGCACTTCGTAATATTTCAGACGTCCGAAAATTCCTTCCTTAGAAAACGTCATAATACTTTCTTTTGATGACGTTTCTTTATTACTTGATGTAGGGTGGTCCTGCTGTAAGAGTCGAGGAGTTTTCATTCACTCCTTTTGGGCGAAACCCGATGCTGGATGAATCAACTCCGAATACGTCATGCAAGTCTACCGACGTAATTACTGAGCAAGATAAAGGTGGAAACTCCACAGAGCCTAAGTCTTCCGTAACGCAAGTTACCCTTTGTCAACTCTTTTAATCCGAAATAAAATATTTAGTATTTTATTCTCACTTCGTTTGCTCTTGCAGCCTTCTGAGGATAATGAAGACATGAATAACAGCTACTTCTTTGGTAAAAAGATCAGTGAAGGCTTAAACTTGAGTAAGGATTTTGACGACGTCGTTGATGAAAATCCTTCCACTACTGAGGTAAACTGTAGAACCTTCTTATTCCAAGCTTTCACCAAGTAGCTTGAAACATATTATTAAGCTTCTGTTTGTTTTAAACTATTTTCAGTTTGTCGAAAAAGAAACACCAACTTGTGAGAATATCGACCCTACCGGTGCAGATGCTCCCACTAAGTGGGCTCATCTCGAGTTTCCTCATGCTGGTTCGGCATATAATCCTCCCCATGAAACAATTCTCCCTGGTCATATACTAGTGGAAGGATTTAATGTCCCCGAGGGACACGTCCCACTGTATAAAAAGATATGGGATCTTTATGGTCACCTTATTACTACTAGAAAGCGTGCCCATTTCCATACACTTACAGGTGTTGCGGCTGATCTCATGGGTTTGATATCGAAGATGTATGCCACCCCTCTAACAGATATGACCGATGAGGCGTTAGATGAAGCAGAAGAGCTGATTTCTTCATTCGAAAATTTCAAACCCAACTTGTTGTGGCTTCAAGCGAGAATCCAATTCATCCGAACAAGGCGTGCTGATGTTGGCAAATTCACCCAGGATTTGGTGAAGCAAGAAGAGAGGAACCATGCTGCCATGACTGAGGAACTCCGTAAGTTAACTGAAAAGGCGGAGAAGAAAGCTGCTGATATATCTCTAATGAAGAAAGCAGTTGATGAAGGAGCGAAATCTTCATTAGATGGTTGTTTCTGAAAGACTTCAGGAGCACAAGAATTTTATTTTGCTTTTATTTGGTTTTATGAACAAGGTTTGTAGGAATTGATTATTTTGAACTCATAGGTTTTGAACTTGAATTCTTTTTGAATTGAATTGTTAAAAGGCAAGAGATTGCTTGCACTTTTATTTTGGAGGAATTGAAATTACAGGAAATAAATAAACTCTAGTGAATCTTCATATCTTCTTGAGCCATTTGCCGTTGACCACCATGTTTGAGAGCCTTTCATGTATTGCACTTATCATGTATCGTGCACCAGGCATGACTCGAGATATAATATAAGGTCCCTCCCAATTTGCTGGGGACCCCGGAATAGAAGTTACTTTTCGGTTAGTGCGTCGCATAACCTTATCTCCTTCTTGAAAAGCAGCCTTAGGAACCCATGACATCTCAGGTGTCTTTCGCCTATAAGACCGTTGCTTTGTCCGAACCCACTTCTTGGAAGCGGCCTTGATTTCCTCCTGAGGTGTCTCAGAGGGTTTGATAGACTTGATGCAATCAAGTCCCCATGTCAAAGAATTATCCGATCCTTGTGCAAGGACACGTTGGATAGGATTTCCATGAACCAAATAATTCTGAATAAAATATTTCAAATCACTTTCACATACCTCTTTGAATATCACCAGAGTTTCAGACCCCATGCGGTACTCTAGTTTTCCCACGCTGCAGCTTTCTTGGTCAAACATGAACTCTTGACCTTTGATGATTACTGGTGAGATTGCAGGCACGAACCTCTTCCCATGGAGCCAAGGACGCCCCAGAATCATATCGTGATCCTTATCCTCTTTAATTACATGAAACCTTGCTTTGGTGCGAGCAGAGTCCACCTTCAGATCCAAAGTAACATGACCATATATGTCTTGGAGATTTCCTTTTGAATCCTTTGTCACTGTTGGATAGTAGATGACATCTCGTCGAGAAATCCCAATTGCTTGGAGTGTTTTGATTGGAATTAGATTAACCATAACACCAGCATCAATTTGAACTTTCTTAAAATTCGTACCTTCGAGACGAGCAGAGATAATTGGTATTAGAACACGTTCCTCTCCTGCCATCATCTCTGGTGTAATTTCGCCAGGCTTTGGCTGAACCTTTTCAGGTACAGGTAGTTCTTTTCCGCTAGCAATCCAGCTGAGGGCAGCGAAAATGCTGCTTCGCTGACTTCTAGAAAAATGCAAGAGCTCGCATAAATTCTCCAGTAAATAATTAGCAGTTTGTTTGACGGATTCTCCGGAGATAGTGAAATTTCGAATGGTGGGTTGATGCTGACGTTGAGATTGGTGTTGACGTTGAGGTTGGTGCTGAGGGAGTGGATTCTTATGTACACCCTCAGTCCCCAAGTTCAACTCCCCTGACTCGATCTTTTCGTTGAAGATTGCTTGAGTCGATGGCACTCGCTCGTGGGATGATTGACGAATCGATGAAAATGACAATATTTGGGATCAGTCATTTCTTGTGCCGTTGGCTCTCTCTGTACAGGAGGTAACTTGACAGCACCATCTTGAATCCATGCCTCCAGGAGCTCTATCACTTCATCCATGGTACATGGGAAATCAGGAATTTTAGGAAATTCCCTTGGTTGTCGTGGCGTTTTTGGTGCAAGAGCATTAGTTGGGACCCGTGTGGGGGCCTGAGATTGGACTGAGGCTGCACGTTTCAATTGTGGGGCCTCAGAAGTAGACGCCTTCCTCTTAACACCTTCAGTGACTACATGAACTGAGGGAAGAGAGCTATATTGCTTGTTGACGAGTCGCTTGCTGGCACGTGTCTCGCCACGACTTTCTTCAGCTTTTACAGGCCTAGGCCTTTTTAGTAGCGCAGGTGCAGTAGTGGCGGATCGTTTGGCAGACTTATGGAGCTTGGTGAAATTATCGATATCTAGATTCTCCAATAAGGCCCGATATACTGGTATCATTCCATTGATGCAAAGTTCCACCAGTTGCAACTCTGTCACGTTTGGCTCATTGTAATCCACCGAGCAAGTTCTGAACCTCGTCACATAATCGTCTGGATGTTCATTGTTTCGCTGATAGAGTCTTCCCAAATCGGAGAAAGTGAGTTTCTCAGACACGAAGAAGAATTTCTTGAGGAAAGCATTAACCATCTGGCTCCAGCTGAGAATGCTATTAGGAGCTAGATTATTATACCAAGTGTATGCCTTTCCCGTCTGAGATTTCGAGAATTCTTTGAGACATACAACTTGATTTCTTTCGTGTATTCCCAATGATTCTAGGAAGCGAGATATATGTTCTCGGGCATTCCCATACCATTATACATTGAGAATGAAGGCGTGATATATCCTTCAGGAAGAGATTCACGTTGAACTTCAATTGGATATGGAGGTTGATGACGATGAAACAAGTCTGAATTCTCCATGCTCCGAGCTTGCAAGAGATTCTGTAAATCTTCACGAGTAACAAAGTTGTGTTGAGAACCCGTGCTTGGCTCACGTGTGGTGTGGACACGAGTGTCTTGATCATCAGGAATAACATGAATCTGAGAAGGACCCGCCCTGTTGGAATGAGTAAGAGGATCTGCATGTGCAAACCCTGGGTTTGTTGGTGGCGTCAACTTCTCTGAGATAGATCTCAAACACGTCAGCAACTCCATCTGGGTTTTCACCATATTGTTTTGACTCAAGGCTAGATCTTGTTGGGTCTTCATGAGATCCGCAATGCTAGGTGAGTCTTCAGTACTCCTTGTTTCTCCTGTGCGGGGCCCGAAGAGAAAAGCTTATGTGCGGCTTGAGATAGGAGTGTAAGGAGCAGGAGAGATAGTGGTGTTGGTGGTCCCCACCATATGAGATAGGGGGGACGTGATATTGGATAGGATAGGCGTGGTGGATCCCACCGGAGGGGATGACACGCCCAAGGGAGAGTTGGATAGGGTTGATCCTATCTGGGTTGAGGTAGAGGCGAGATTAGGGTTTTTGTTTGGGATAGGGCTCACGGTTTGGGTTGGCCCCACTTGAGTTGAGGCGGATGTGAAATTAGAGTTTTGGGACGTGATAGGGTTCACGTTTTGCATGGTGGGGCCAGCAGAGGCCATGGCGCCACTAACCCTAGAATTTGTATCCCCACTCATAATGGATGAGGTTGTGGGACCACTGGTGATATTTGGAGAATTGGTATTCTCTGAACTCTGCCTCCTGGTTTCAACCATATCTTCTTAAAACTGAGATAATGACCTCCCACTGTGGTCGCCAAATGTTTTAGGTGTAAAACAATAAAGAGAATTTGAGGGGTAAAGTGTGAAGTGTAATGATGTAATAAAGATTGTAATGGAATTCGAGAGGTCAAAATCGAACAAAACTCGCCTAAACCAAGAAATGGCCGTTCGAGTATTGCTTCAGTTACAAGAAGAGGATATAGGGTTGGTTTAGGGAGGGAAGCAGAGAAAGATGAGATCAGAGAATTGCTATGATTTTCTGTTATGTTGAGATTCAATTGCTAGATAAGGATGGATATTCAGTTCTCACTAGATATTGAATGCTGAGTGAGAAGAGTTAATCAATTATCGATAAGATAGACTTGATTATACTTGCACTGAATTAAACTGTTGAACTTGTCTGTTCGTGTTGTTATTTCCAAACTGGTCGAGTGACCTATTTATAACAATATATTTCCAACTGATCTCGTAAGAAGTGGAAGAAGTGGAAGAGTGGGAGTGTGGAGTAAGTGGGGCAAGTCTTGCGCCTAATATTAGGGAAGAACAAACCGCCCACTTTCTCATCCCCTCTTTTCAGCAACGTTCGCACGACTTAGTTTCTTTCCCGTTAAGTGATTGAGCCGTTGCAATCATACGTGCCGTAGACCGCCAAACCAAAACCCTAAAGAATATCCCCCCATGTAACTTACTTGATTCTCGTAAGATTTGTTAAAGATTGAATATTTGTTAAGTCAAAGATGACTAAGTGCAAAGTCGTACCAATTACTGGTAAACTCAGGACTTTTGCATAAAGATAGAGATTAAGCGATAAACTTGTGTATCTCTTTTAGGTTTGGTCTAAGGATTGAGTCGGGCAATCGCCATTTAAACCAATAAGATAAATCTAAGGGTTGAGATAGCAACCGCCATTTAGATAAGATAAGTCTAAGGATTGAGCTATGCAATCGCCAATTAGACTGAGAGGATTTCAGCAACTCTCTGCGGCAATAGTCAAGTAAATACGACTTTCGGTTTGCCATAAATGTGAGAAATTGGCTTGTGGCATGTAATGCACCAATTCCCTGAGTAATGAAGACATATAAATGTCCAAAATAATATAAGTCATAGCCATGAGCCATGATTAAGAATTATAGCACTGATTTATGGAAGCAAGTCCATAATCAGGAAAAACAGATGAATGATGCTATCACAGCGTAGCCATCATCAAGAATGCATAAGCATTGCCAATATAAGACCTAAAGATAGGCCACAATAATTATAATAAGCCATGTTGCATGGTATAATAATCTTATTATAATAATTATAATAAGCCATGTTATTTTCGGATTTCTGAACAGTTTGCATGTTATCCATTAATAAAATCGCCCAGGCCAGCCTATATTAGATAAAATTCCGAATTTTTAGTATGTTATAGATAACTCACAGAGAAAAATCTTTAGTGAAGGAAGCACCCCCTAATTGTTCACGGATTGGGCTGTAAAAATCGCACAATGAAGAAATACGTGAGCTGCCAGATTTCCGAACTCAATTAGGAAACTAGAGTATTATGGACTCAATAAAATCCATAATCCTCTAGGACTTGGATCAATAGGATCCATAAATAGAGGGGAGGCTAGGAAAAGATATACTCTAGCTCTAAGAAGGCAAGGATAGCCGTGAGGGGAAGAGGATGATCATGGACCTCCATGAATACAAGCGAGGGAAAACAATAAGACCCCCACGAATTAGGCGAGAGCCAACTATAAGGCCCCCCATAAATTAGGCTAAGCATGATTATGAGGCCTCCAGTATTTGGCCAAGGCATAACCTAGGGCCTCCAAGAGTTTGGCCAAGGCACGGCCATGGGGTCCAAAGAATGACCTAAGGCATGGCCGTGGGCATCCACAACTAAGAGAAGGGAAGGATGCGTGGGCATCCAAAACTAAGGTAAGGGGTGGATGCGTGGGCATCCAAAACTAAGGCAAGGGGTGGCGCAAGGGCCCCCAAATAGTTGAGTAAGGGTGATGCCATGGGCATCCAAAGATTAAGGCGAGCCATAAATATGGACACCCAAAAACTAAAGAGAGGGATGGCCATGGGCGTCCAAAAATCAGGCCAAGGAGGTGGCATGAACACCCAAAATCAGGCCAAGCTAACTAACATGGATATCCAAAGGTTAAGGCGAGCTAATGGCATGGATATCCAAAGTTAGGGCGCGCTAAAGGTAATGGATACCCAAAAACTAAGGCAGGGGATAATCGTGGGCCTCCAAGGATTAGGCAAGGGAGGATGCGTGGGCATCCAAAGATGAGGCAAGGAGAATGTCGTGGGCACCCAAGGATTAGGCATGGCCAATGCCGTGCATATCCAAAAATTAGGCATGGCCAATGCCGTGCATATCTAAGGTATGCCATGGCCGTGCATATCCACGGTATGCCATGGAGTGGCGTGAAGCACCTAGGGTTTTGGCTCGAGCATGAGCTAGGCTAATGCGCATGCATAGGTATTTTAATACGTAGGCTAGGGATATGGACCATGCTACTAGGCTAGGGTCGCGAGATATTAAAATATGGCTAATGGTAACCAAATATCTTATCCCTACTGTAAAAATAAATTCATACCTTATCTCGAGCTATTCCAGGATGCCAGAAATTGATGCAAAATTACTCCTGTGACCTCTTCGCCAAAAACCACCATCAACACATGGTTACACCTAATTATCAACTTTTAGAATAGGCTCACTACAAAAAGTAGTCACTTAATTAGGTGTAGGGAAGCAATTTATGACAGGCAGTCATATACCATCAGGACAATTGGTCACATAACCAGTTGAGCGTGGATTCATCTCTTCGGAGCATTGCTCAACAATTTATGAGATACGGATTATCGCTTCCTTTTTTTTTGATTGTTTATTTGTCATATCAGCAGGTCATATAATAAAACAAGAATATTGCGTTCTTTGCAAGAAACACCCCCTTTATTCCTTTAACAAACTAATTTGACGTGGAGTGAGCATAGATATGCTCATTAGGATTAAATCAATGGTTTGTTAACTCATACCTGTGAGAAATAGATTGATCCTCCATTGCTTGATGATTCTTGTCTGAATTTCTGTAGTCCTGATTCCAGGATTCATCCGAAGATCCTTCATATTCCTTTTTGGAATCCATTCAAAGGAAGATTGTTCAGGAGAACAGTTATCCTTCTTTTCCAGTGTGAGAAAAGTCAAATCCTTTTCTAGTTGGAAGTTTTGACGAATTACCAACGAATTTTGAAACATTTTCTTCAGACTTGGTTTCATAGGCTTGATCTGATAGCCTTGTGACCTCACTTGCTACTTGAGCCAGTGTTTTCTGAAGTTTTTCAATCTGATTACTTCTAAAGGAACATTCTGACAGAAAATGCCGCCTTCTTCCACGATGTTGGCAGAACACCTTGTTTCTCCGATTGTGATACCTTGTAAAAGTTTTTTTGTAGGATATTGACAGAGAGGACATTTGTTTTATCTCTTTAGAGGGAGACAAGGGAATGTCTTTGTTCACAGAACTTTCAGAACCTATAAGAATTTTCTCGGAGGTTCTTACTTCTTTGAGTTTTGTGCTTTCTTCTTTTAGAGATGAGCATTCTTTGTGAGCATTGGCAAGGTTACACGGTGTTTCCTTACAGAGTTCTTGAAAACTGATTTGTTCTGTTATGAGCTGTGTCTCACGAGTTTTAAAGTCGTTAACAGAGTTTTCAAGAACAAGAATGATATCCTTAGATTCGGTGTAATCTTGAAGAAGATTATTGAGTTCAACATTTTTTGCTTCAAGTTTTTCTGAAAGTGTACGCTCTCTACATAGCGAATCCTTGAGCTCTTCTGTACACTTTAGATAATTTTTGCTCACGTTTCTTAATCAGAGCGAAGTTTCTCAACAAGAATTGAGAGGTCTTCCTATAGCTCTGAAAAGCAAACAAGTGCTTGTTTGTTCTCCATTGATACAGGATTATGTCCAATTGTAGGGGTACGTTTGGAAATTTCTAAGCACATGGCATAGTCAAAACTTGGTGAAAATATAGTTCACGAATCAGTCAAACACAGACAGTTACGTTTCCCCTGGCTCTGATACTAACTGAAAAGAGGGGATACCGAGATATACCACCAACTTTTTAATTCGTGAACCTAGTTGATTGGGTTGCTTGAACGATCTCACAAATCAATATTCAAGCAACAATCCGAGTATAGTTCTGAGAACCGAATCCCAACAAGAACGAGTTCTTGTAGATCTCAACAGAGATGGATTCAGTCAAGGGTTTGAATCAACAACTTGCAATACTCTGATTATATAGATCAGATACAATATAATGCGGAAAGGAAAAGTAATGCAAGACACCAGAATTTTGTTAACGAGGAAACTACAAACCAGCAGAAAAAACCCCGGGACCTCGTCCAGATGTGAACACCCACAGTATTAAGAGAATACAGACGCTAGCCTACTCTCAGACTTCGGACTGGAATGTATCAAGACTGAATTAACCCTATAAGTAACTCAGCTACCGTTGTGCTCCTACGTCTCTTGGCTCCCGCAGAAACCTACATACTTGATTCCCCTAGCTGACGTCCTTTACAGGCCTAGGAGTTGCTCCACTTCCCTTCGTGAAGACTAGCGCTACCCTGCCTCTAACAGGACGCCTGGAGTACTCGATTGTAATTAAACAAGAATATGATTGTGATTTCCTTTAGACTTAAAGTCAAGGTTAATGGAAATCAACATGCTGATTAGGGATTATTGATCTAGCCTAAACAGCTTTACCTCATAACGCTTGACGAACTTAGTACAAGACCTAGTTCGTGAATATGCGTTACGGAACTTCTAGGCTTATGATACGAGATTTGTCGTACGAAGTTTCTATCAAATCTTGGTCGCAATAAGATTGAAATAATTCAATCGACCCAAGATATATGATCAAGAATTTTATTTCCGACCTGTGCTTCACGATCCTCAAGTGAAGTCTTTCAAATAGTCGTAGTCCAATAAAAGAACTTCGAGATGACGACTAACCTTTATGCAAGGATACACAAATGTGTAGAGGATTGAGATTGTATCTTGCAGAAGGTCATCTATTTATAGCGATCATCAAGGGAGACTTTGCTTGAAAGTTAAGCAACCTAGAATGAGGCTCAAGCAAGTTTCCGAACTTAGAAAACTCCATAGGCTTGCATTGAGGTCCAACTCAATCTTCTTTTAACCCGTTGGTCGAAACCTAAAGGTTGTGAGAAGACTCGCCTTGATCTAATGAAGGATGGCAATGGCTAAACAAGTTTGTCCATGCTAAGGAGTCCATACACAAGTATACGAACTCAAAGAAAATTGTGGACATGAGTTCCATGGGCCATATTGTACGAGGTTACGAAAATCCGTTCACAATAGGCAAAACATCAACACATGAACGCGTAGCTTTTCCATGGTTTATATGTACGCGTACATGTTCGCGTACATAGAGCAAATTGTTGAGTTCAGGAATATCCTGAGTTCTCATGTACGCGTACATGTTCGCGTACATACAAAGTGCTCAAGTTCAATATAAAAGTTGTGCAACATATGAACGCCTACATGAATGCGTATGCTGTTCAGACAATCAAAGAACTAACTCAATATTCCATATTCTACTTGAGCATTGGTCATGTAATGACTAAAATGCTTAAGAGAACTAATCTTTATAATCCTTCGGATCACATAAACAATATCATAGACTATTTTAATGATAGAATGGTAAATACGAAACATGAAAGGAAAACCTTTCAAACCTTTAATGAGGACGATATGTTTTATCAAGTATGTAAGCTCCGGTCTTCATCTTCAGTAGTTTTGTCTCGAATACCTAAAACTATCCTATTCCGAGTTGATATTGTAGACTTATCAAGGATTGTGTTTTTGTTATCTAAACTTGACAACTGACTTGAGATAACAACATCAGTGGGTTAAACTGAGCAATGCTCTAAATGGTGTTGTCGTCTTTCTCGTGACTCTTGTTGTTGGATGTTATCTTGATGTTCCGCTCCGCGCTGGACGCCTTTTATCTTCAGAACCTTCTTCTTCTCCGTTTGCTGTTGTTGTTGCTGGTGTTTTTCCCTGTCTTCTTGTTTGTGGTGCGACGACTCTCATGCTGATAGTGTTTCCTGTTGATTCTTCCGGGATTTGCACCCTTGTTGCTCCCATCATCATCTTCTTGTTGGTGATGATAAGGTTTGAAATATATTTTACGAGATCTAGGTTTTTTTCCTGACGATTTGGTGAGCTACTAGGTTTCCAAAAAGCTCAACAAACCAAGATGGTTTGCACTCTATGGAACAAGTCTGACCTTGCTTCCTAAACTCCTTAAACGGTTTTCTTCAAAAAAAAATTGGTGAGCTACTGGATTTCCAAAAGAGCTCAACAAACCAGGATAGCTTGCACTCCATGGAATAGCTCTCACCCACCTTTTCTGTAAACACAAGATAACTTTCTTTATAATTTTGGTGAGCTACTGGATTTCCATAGATCTACTGGAACAACTCTCACCCTCACTTTCTACAACTACTAACGCGACTTTTATTCTAGTGGAATTTGTCGTCCCCTTGTGTCGGCGCCAAAATGTAGTTGTTTTTAATCGGTCATTCAGTTTCACTATGGGGAAATTTACAAGTGATAGCTATATATAGATTCTCCTAACAGCCTAAGGAGCACCTAATAGCAAAAGAAAGTACAAAAGATATTATCTACCCAAAATTAGCTGCAAAAATAAATACAAAGGGATCAGCAGCTAATCAACCTAAAACTAAACATAGTAGACAAGCAGGTCTAGAAGGGCGCTGCCCTATTTGTGACACACCCTAGTATAAATCTTAGTTGGGCTTTTAATTTCATCAATAAAATCAGGCTTGGAGTTGAATTCCTCTCTTCCACCATCTCCTAATTGAGCTCCTCGTTTAGCCAGCTCGTCTGCCGAGAAATTAACTTCACAAACAACATGCTCATAAATGACATCTCCATATATGCATTTAGCCATCTTGCTCTCAAGCTCCACGGCAAATTTGCAGATTTCAGGGCTTGAACCACTGCACACGAGTCCATCCTTATTGTTATTTTTACATATGTCCACTTCCTTGCCCATTCCAGAGCTACAATTGAGCTCATCAATTCCGCCCAATAGTTCGTGTTAACACCAAAACCCATACACAAAGCACCCACCACATCAATGTTTTTGCTTCTAGCCATTACCCCAACACCAGTGATGCCAGGATTCCCAACTGCAACTCTATCACAGCACAGAACCAGCTCATCAATTCGTGGTTCTGTCCAAGAATGTTGAGTGGTTGTAGTCACACTCACTATTCTTCTACTGACCTTGAAATAATCGAGGATAATCTCATCTTCACCTTGACGATAATGAACCTTGAATCTTCTCGAATTCTCATAAATTAATCTGTAAACATTTGATTTCATCTTGTGCATTGGTGTGTCTAACCCCTCAAAACACAGTTTATTCCTTCTTGCCCATAATTCCTTCTTAACTGCTATGTTAGCAGCTAACCACAGACGTTTGACCATTGGAGATCGTTGCTTTGCATGATCATAAGAGATCAGTAAATTGTAATCAGCCCGTAGCTTGAATAAATTCTCAATCCATTTCCACAACTCCACGGTTTTGGTGCACTCCCATAAGATGTGTTTCAACTCATCAATTCCATTACTATAACTCAAACACGAGTTATCAATGTTGTGTTTAAAACGTTTCCCAGCAGCATCTCGTGTTGCACAACAATATTCTCTCTGGAACTTCCAGTTTTGAACAACTAGCGACGTGTGAACTCCTTTCTTCCATATGAACTTCATCACCGGCATCACAGGATATCTTGTTCGAATAAAATCCCATGCAGATTTGACTGAGAATAAACCCTTGTCATCATGTAACCATACCCTGATATCTTTACCACCCATTGGATTAGATAAAGTTGCAGCATCAAAATGTAGTTGCTGGAAATACCAAAAAACACACTCAAGTAACTAAAACAAAAGTGAAAGAAGACGATATGGATAATACTCTCTCTCTTATTGATATGAATGGTTTTGGATCCCTCTTTAAGGGTAGAGGGTCTCATATTTATAGATATCACTGAGGACAGACCCTTAGTGATCTAATAGTACTCAGCTACATAATATATGTACACACTATGTTGGTTATCTATCCTTCTTTCCGCTGTGCAGATAGGTAGAGATCCGTCCTCAGGACGGTTACATAGTTACAGGTGCAAAGGCTAATCTCTCCGCCTATTATACTATGAGTACGGGAAGCGGAGGACATTCTGTTCGCTGCGCCTTCTAGGTCCTAAGGTGTTACGCTGGCTTTTAGGGTACATATGAAATATGGCATCCACATACTACTAAATAAACAGAGAAAGATTCAGGCCACTGTTGTATGTCTGTCATCTTCTTCTCCTTCCTTCCCATCTCTTTCTCTTCTCCTCCTTTTAATCAATTTCTGAAAGCAAAACCCACTATCTCAAACATACATCTTTTGTGCTAACCAAACAATTGTATATGAAACTGAAGTAGCTCAGGAAATGCTTTTAATTTCTATGGAAACCATCACAACCGAAGTGAAAAGAGTTTACGTTACCTTCCCTAAGGACCTTCACGTATGCTTGATGCTTGCGGTATTTGTCCATAGACACCTCTATTTATAGCACTCAATAAGATAGGTTGCTTTGGAATAAAGCAATCAATTACTTGTCCCACAAGTCAAGGAAACCCTAAACTTGCCAACCAAGTAATAGAGATTAATCTCAATTGGAATTCTTTTTAAGTTTATCTGCCAAGTGTTTTGTTAGATCAAAAACACTTTAAGATAGAATCCAACAGACCTGAGATAATCTTTATCTTGTTGACTCATTGAGGATCGTTAGATGGACCACAAAAGATATTTATGTGATATACAAGTCCACCTAAGAGATAAAGGAGTTTAGAGTTTGACTCAAGTGAAATTCTGAAAGAATATCCACTAAATCCGACACCAACAAAGTAACCAACATTGGATTCGCGTACAGGTTCGCGAAATGTTCAGTCACTTTGGAACTCAGAAGAAATCCGAGTTTCTGGTTTGCGAACCGGTTCGTGAACCGTCCGCCTGTCAGATTTCGTCAACTCTGGATTCCACTAGAAGTTCTGGGCTTACCAGGACTTAGACGTGTGTACGTCCTCAGTTGTAATCCATGGACTCTTTGCTCAAGAGTACTCCTTTAGATTTATCCATATCCAACTAACGATTTGCAAGCAAACCATTGTAATGGACACATGGCACCGAATCTATCTCATTCATTCTTGTACTCACAGTATTTGTGGGAGCAAACACTGGTCATGACACAAGGTCACGTTAGACAAGAATACGATCTCAATCGCTATTATAACTACTAAAGTAGTCGACTATATTTCGAAAGAATAGAGAAAGTAGAATAGAAGAATTTCCATAAAGTCATAACTCCTACTAACCTTTTGTCGATGAAGAGTAATTGATGTCTTCTTTGTCTTCACAGTCTTCGTCTTCAAGGTCTCTACTACTTTGTCTATATCCCAATTCCGAAATCTAAACTCTAGTAGGCTAAATCAAGAATTGAGTTTTGACACCTAAAACTGACAACTAGCTTGACATACCAACGCTAGTGGGTTTGACCGGACAATGCCCTAACAATCTCCCCCTTTGTCAATTTTAGTGACAAAACCAATTTACATATGGATTCAAATAATATACAATAAAGTACTAACCAAATGTAGCTCTTCATTTCTTGAATTCTTCAACTTCTCTTTTGAGTCTTGATGTGTTCATTAAACTCTTGTTGATGAATCCGTAGTCAGCAGTCACAACATATCCAGCTCAAACAACCATAAAGGTATGCTTAGGCTTACGTGGGTTAGTATGCTCATCCCACATGTTGTTTGTGCGTAAGAGTAAGAATCTGAGCAAACTTTAAAGTTGGTGTATCAGAACTTTTAAAGTGATTCTACTCATTCTTGATACGAATCTTGATCTCAGCTTTAATTACTCCCCCTTACTTGATACTTTGTGAAAAGCACAACAAGTAAGCACATGATGTTCTCCCCCTATGGTTATGCAACTTAATGAAACCACAAGAAGTAAGAACCATATGTATTCTCCCCCTATTTGTCACAAAAATATGACAAAGTAGTTTGAGACTAGGGTTTCATACACCTATAATAACAGGTGACGCCAAGTACTCGCATATCAAGTTTAAAGATGGTATACTTAGGTAATCTGAACAACAAGATTCCTGAGTTCTCACCTTATGGAGAAATATAGATTCACTTTCTCCCAATATTCCACATCCACGCTCCCCAAAAAGATTTGTTATTAAGCGCAAGTTCAAAAAGAACTCTCCCCCGTGTGGTGTCATTCATTAAAGAACAACTGACAAAGACTAACATGGACAAGAACAATTGAATGTTATCCAGTTTTGCTTTGTTCATAATCTCTTTTCTTAGCCATTTTCTAAGAAATAAGAGTATGATCACAAAAAGTTTTCTCTTCTTAAAACAAGAAGGTAATAAAACTTTTGTGATATCTATGACTTTGATATAATCATCACTATAATAGCAATGAATAAAGTCATGTTGGCAATACCCACAGCATGATCAGGAAGATCACGTATTGCCCTCTAAGATACAAAAACTTGTGTTAACAAGGGTTGATTCATTCTTAGAGTAAAGGCTTAACTTTTTCACATGGAGTTTCACCAATAAGTGTGAATAAAGTTTTCCTTGGAACAAAGATCATGTTGGACTGCATAAGAATTCACGTATTTATGATTACCAGGAGTCACCTGTTAAACCCACACGTCGGACTGAATTCCGACCAAATGCATCGAATCTGAGGTTCACGTAAGGTACGCGTACAGATTGATGCTGTGGAACTCAGGAGTTTTCTGTTTGTGAACGGTTCGGGAACCGTTGTTATACAGAATTAGGGTTTAACTTGAATCCTATAACCGTAGTACACCAAGATGGTATACTAACATAACAAGAATGTCATGGCGGTAGGATTCACTCTTTGTTCAAAACAGAAGTCATAGACTTTGTTTGCAACTTGTACATTTAAGAACTCTTAAAACCAAGTTGAGTTAGAGAAACATGAAAGATACATATTCATATTCAAGGATTTGACAACCTTTAAACAAATGAATATTAACTTGATCAATGTTAACATACCTTTATGTAATCTCCAAACGGGTATGTACCCTATTCTTGTCCTTTACCTCACCGTATCAATCGAAAGGGCACTACATGGTGAGGCCACACAAACACAATCAAGTTGTGTTAGAGTGAACAATTTCTTGTTCACCTTTGGTAGTCAAAACAGGAACTACTACATCACTGGGTTTTTCACCAGAAGTAGTCTTTGGCTCAGATTTCTTTGCCTTACCCTTTTTCCTGTTTTTCCACCATAACCCAAGCATCTCATGATGTAATTTAACCATACCAAGTATTTGTTGGTTAAATAACGCTTTATTTTTCATGAATTCTCTTAGGGTAGCCTCACTAGGGTGATCATTCCCTTTGGCATTTATTGCTCTATCAATATTATGAGCAATATGATCTTTCTTCCCATATTTCTCATCAAGGTTACTTGAGAGAGAATTGGATTGACTATCCTTTTGCAGGTTAGTTGATCTCCAATTGGGAACATCAGATCTAGTCTTTGCTTGTACAAAGTTGTTTTCCTTTTTGTAATTATGACGATTACGAGAGGACTTTGTAGAGCGTTTATAGGCAAAACTTGGCTTGTCATAATTCTGTTTTTTATGCCTAAAGGTTGGACGTTCACAACCTGGATCATTGGAAGATGCTCCGTTGTTGTTAGGTTTGATGTTAATCTCCAAAACAACAGGAATAATCGAGCCATTGACTTTCTCATTCCTTTTACGGAATCTGCAGCTTCTAGCCAAGTGACCTTTACCACCACAATAAAGGCAATTTTTGGTAACAAAAGGAGTGGGATGCTTGTTGTTACCTGGATGAGTGTGTGGAGCTTGATAAATCTTGCTCTTCTTCTCCTTGACTGGCTGTAGAGGTATATCACCTTGGGGATCACTAGTAGTCGGTTGAGAAGAATCCTTAGCCTTGACAAATTTCACCTCTTTGTTATTACTTGGAGCGTCTATTCCTTTATAGCCCAAACCTCGTGTGTCACGATGATTTTTACTCGCTCCTAACATTGAGGTTAATTTGTCAGAGCTATTGTTCAACTCTTTCAACGTCTTGATTTCGGCAAGAGCATTAGCCAGATTAACTTCCGAGCTATTATTCAACTCTTTTAATGTCTTGATTTCAGCAAGAGCATTAGCCAAATCAGTTTCCAGACGTTTTTCCCTAGTGAGAAAAGTGTTTTCTTTTTCTTCGAAACACTTTTCTTGAGTGACTATCTTAGCATCAGATGCAATAAGCTTTTCATTCAACTCACAGAGACTATGATGAAGATTTTCCCTTTCCAGTTCTTTCGAACATAACTCTTTGTCAAGAGATTTTACTTTACTATTGACAATATCAAAGCCTATATAAAGACCTTGATAGCACCTTTTTAAATTCTTGTTATCTCGAGAGAGCTGAGATAGAATTTCAAGGAGCATAGAGTTGGGTGTGCTCTTCATAGAAGGAGTTAAAACCTTAACGATAGCTGAAACATCCTCTTCTACTTCTCTCTCAAAGTCTGAATCGGGATCATCATCATCCATATGCATGTTCTTTTGGAGGACGGATTCCCAATTTTCAGACTCTACATCATCAACAGGAGTATCCTGTCTAGTAGATCCAATCAGGGCTTATTCAGTCCTTGAATGCGAATAAGAAGTATCGTTAAGATTTGGTTCAATACTGTTGACGCGGTCCACTTCTGCATGCATAACAAAAGTGCCTCCGGATAGTACGTTACAAGCGTTTACGCTTAGACCCATGACTCACAAGCCTAGATAAACACAGACAGTTACGTCTTTAATGTATTCACCTGCTCTGATACCAACTGAAAAAGGAGGGGTACCGAAATACAACCAACTTTTCGTTTTGGCTCGTGAGTCTTATGGTTTAAGTTTGGACGATCTCAAAAATCAATATCCAAACTCTAATAACTGGAGTTGTGATCTTGGGGATCAACTCGACAAAGTTGGGACTTTGGAGTTAAACTCTACAGTTATTGGATAACGTACTACTTGGTGCTTTAATTATATAATCAGAGATATAATGCGGAAAGTAAAAGCACACAAAACACCAGAGATTTTTTAACGAGGAAACTGCCTTGCAGAAAAACCGGGACCTCGTCCAGATTGAACACCGCCCAGTACAAACTGACTACAAACACTAGCCTACTATAAGACTTCGGTCTGGGATGTAGCAGAGACCAACTCAAGCCCTCCAAGCGAATTGGCTACTGTCGCACTCCTTACGTCTCTAGATCCCCCACAGATCGTCACACACTTGATTCCCCCAGCTGACGTCCTTTACAGGCATAGGAGTTGCTTTGACCGCTGTCAAAGGCTTGTGTCAGCAATACTGGCTTTGCAGCCTAATTGTTGACGTATGGTCTAACTGTCCTCTATCAGTTTACCACACACAAGTTTACTTCCTTCGGATTGTTAAATTCAGGTCATACAGAAATCTACTTCGTAAATCGGGGCTGACAAGCAAACCGAGTAAGCTATGCCCAACTTATCTCTACCTCAGTTATACACGAAGAATCACTTAAGAAACTTGTATAACTGGATCTAACTAGGTCTTACAATACCGAGTGCAGCCGTGCGTTGCTACCTTTCCAACCTTTTTGAGTAACGTATCAGTTCTTGAATAGCCGTATAGCAGAAGAGACGGACTATGGAATAGACAAGAACGTGATCAGGTTACCAAGGTTACAGGTTAATCCGATTTCAACCAAAGATGGTCTCAATCTCCTACCTGTGCTTCCCAACTCTCAAGAGAAGTCTTTTATAGTCATAGGGAGTTCTCAGAGGAGCTGCAACCTATAGAGGATGACTATACCACAACAAGCATTCACCGAAGTGAAAAGAGTTTACGCTACCTTCCCTAAGGACCTTCACGTATGCTTGATGCTTGCTGTATTTGTCCGTAGACACCTCTATTTATATAGCACTCAATAAGATAGGTTGCTTTGGAATAAAGCAATCAATTACTTGTCCCACAAGTTAAGGAAACCCTAAACTTGATAACCAAGTAATAGAGATTAATCTCAATTGGAATTCTTTTTATCATTATCTGCCAAGTGTTTAGTTAGCTCAAAAACACTTCAAGATAGAATCCAACAGACCTGAGATAATCTTATCTTATTGACTCATTGAGGATCGTTAGATGGAACACAAAAGATATTCTGTGATATACAAGTTCATCTAAGAGATAAATGAGTTAAGAGTTTGACCCAAGTGAAATTCTGAAAAAATATCCACTAAATCCGACACCAGCAAAGTAACCAACATTGGATTCGCGTACCCGTTCGCGAAATGTTCAGTCACTTTAGAACTCAGAAGATTTCCGAGTTTCTGGTTTGCGAACCGGTTCGTGAACCGTCCGCCTGTCAGATTTCGTCAAATCTGGATTCCGCTGGAAGTACTGGGCTTAGCCAGAACTTAGACGTGCGTACGCCCTCAGCTGTAATCCATGGACTCTTTGCTCAAGAGTACTCCTTTAGATTCATCCATATCCAACTAACAGTTTGCAAGCAAACCGTTATAATGGACACATGGCACCGAATCTGTCTCATTCATTCTTGTACTCACAGTATTTGTGGGAGCAAACACTGTTCATGACACAAGGTCACGTTACACAAGAATACGATCTCAATCGCTATTATCACTACTAAAGTAGTCGACTATATTTCGAAAGAATAGAGAAAGTAGAATAGAAGAATTTTCATAAAAGTCATAACTCCTACTAACCTTTTGTCGATGAAGAATAATTGATGTCTTCTTTGTCTTCACAGTCTTCGTCTTCAAGGTCTCTACTACTTTGTCTATATCTAATTCCGAAATCTAAACTCTAGTAGGCTAAATCAAGAATTGAGTTTTGACACCTAAAACTGACAACTAGCTTGACATACCAACGCTAGTGGGTTTGACCGGACAAAGCCCTAACAGTTTCGAAACAAGAGACACATATTATGCTCGTCACAAATGTTTGGTGTCGAACTTGAGAGACCATGTGGTCAAGAACCGTTTCAGCATCACACCTTTGTAGCCTTGACGCACAGGTTATATTTCCCGGTTCACATAAACCTTTAGGAAACCCCAGGGTCTTTTCGACCTTTTAGAACTCACATGGTCAAGAAACATTGGTCTCGATTATCAAGTCACTATTATCCAGCAAACACAGTTTCGAACTCATGTCTTCTCATTGGTCACAATATTTAAGTTTCGAACCAATAGCTCACGGATACGAAAACCAGATTATGGTTTCGAAATCAACGTTTAGTTTTACCAAAACCTACATTGAGGTTTCGAACATTGAAAATCCATAAGATGAGATAACAAGAATATATGGTTTCGGAATCCAGAAGTATGATATGGCATACGAGATGTTCATATACAGAATCAAGTAAATGATTCAGAACTTTAGCATTCAGAGCCAAACCAAGACGTGGTCTTTGATGCTTAGATTTGCAGTATATCGAGTCTACATAACATAAGTGTGAGTCACGATCTCACTTACATTTAGCTGATACAAGTATTTGCTAATCAATCCGACAGAGACAGACTAGGTAAGTAGAGACACAATACTTTGATGGATTAAATCTCGTAGTACTACCGAGACAACATCACACTGCTATATCCAACTCGAAGGTTTTAGGAAAAACCTTATATTACTTAGAGACGGAGAAGAAAAGAAAGCTCTAAGCAATATGGAACGTCATAACTTCAACAACAATATCGCAAGCGATAAAGTGGAGTTATATCTTAAGACACACTGATTACAAGTGATCAAGTCATAACGTAAAGCTCAAGAAGAGAGTTATGTTTTTTTCTTTTGTAGCAGAAGTGTAAAAGATAATGGAATCGCGTTATTTAGATTCACTAACCTCTTGAACGATGAAGTCGGATGTCTTTGTTTGATCTTCAGTCTTCCTTCAACTTTTCAAGTAGTGATTCCAAATCCTACCAAAATCTTCCACAACCTAACTCATTCATGACTTTACCTAATGTATTTTATTTAGCGGTCGATTTTTGATCACTAAATTTGACAACTAAGCTTGACATACCAACACTTAGTGAGGTTGAGCGAGCCATGCTCTAACAGTCCCCCCTTTGTCAATTTTAGTGACAAAAACTCTTTACATAGATGAACGAGAAATTTCAAACCTAAGTTCTACGCTTCGAGTTCTTCTACTTAGCCTGACAACACACCAATAGTACCTGCAAAATATGTCAGTCTGCAAATAAGATATGTACCATTGAAAAACCAATGATAACCAATACACTTACTCCCCCTGAATGTAAGTTCGGATGTCTATCTAGTCTGACGTATTGTTATCAACTGTAGCACAACGCGAAAGTCTACAGTGCTAGTAACATCTAGTGTTACTCCCCCTTAGTTAATGCTTTCATTCATTTTTCAATATACGCACAGGCATTTTTCTTCCCATATGACACTGCTTACTGTCAAAGACCAAGCACTGGACGAAGTCAAGCTATCAATATTTCTCGCCCTTTTTGTCAAAAAGAATTGACAGATGGTCTCGAAAATATCTGGGTTCGAGATAAATGCTCAAGTTCAGAGAACTCGATTCAACATATAAGAATGATTGCATTCATAAGGGTCAGCATTTCGACAAGTTACAAAAAATATATATATAATAATCAGCACAAGTAACCTGTCAGGAAATATAAAATATATAAGAAAATATGAGTTATATTCCCTGTAAATTCCACAACCACGCTCCCCTAAAGATATTTTTCTATTAAGCACAAGTTCACAAAAGAACTCTCCCCCGTTGGTTGTCATTCCCTCGGACATGTGAACAACGAAATAGTCTTTGCCAGAGAAAGATTGAGATCTGGTTTTGGATTTTCGAGCACGTCCGTAGTCTTACTAGATTATACCAAAACCAATGATTCATGCATATACTATAACTCTAGTCAAAAGACATCAAGTATCCAATAGTATTGTGACTAGCATAAAATCAATCTCCTCCTTACATAGTTACACTTATACCTGCGTACAAAGTCATTAGTACAAACATAAGGAGGCCGATGATATCAAGATATTAAAAACAATTATAGATCAGCTCCATTGGAGATAAAGGAATTATCTTGATAACCTGCAACATACATTCATAATAGATTCGTAAATATTAAATCAAATGTTGCATTCGAAACTGGCGTTTTTGTTTTTTAATTTTCTATTTTTCTGATTTGTAATTTTTCGAATATTCATAAAACAAAATCGAAACTCAAGTAAGTTTTTCTTTTGATTTTCATCTTTTTATATTTTTTCAGTGAATATAATTCGAAACTCCTGTAAAGAATATTTTTAATTTTTTGAAATTAAATATTCATAAACTGAATCGAAACTTGCACAATAACATTTTTATTTTTCTTTTCGAAACAAAAAATGAAAAATAACAAACAAACCAAAAATTAAAACTCTACTAATAATTTTATTATAGTTTCAAAAGATAAATAGAAATATTCTAGACAATTATTCCACAGAGAATGTAGTTGTATTTTTCTTGAGACCTTTTTGAATAACTCCATAAGAATTTCAAAATCATCACATGCTTTGTTTAGTTGATCCCTTAGCAATTTTTGTTCACAAACATTCACAAAAGCTTGCTCCTTGACCCAATGAAAGTGAGTAATGAGATCTAGAACTTGACTAGTGGGAACTTCATCACCATCATCATCATCATCATCATCATCATTATCACACTCCCAGTTGTTAGGAATCTGACGAACTTCATCACTCAAGATTTCTTGAGGAGGACTAGAGGTGACTTGATCTTCGATCTTATTCTCAGCAACATCACAAGGAAATTCAGAGCCTTCAAAAATTTTCTCCATAATCGAAACATAAAGTGAGGTTTCGAGCTAGGTTTGAGAGAGAGAGAGAAAGAGCAATGTGATTTCGAAACCGGCGTTCTCATGAGTATAAATAGAGTTAAAAACTTTTGAGTTTCCGAAAATAAGTCTGTTCCTTTAAAGATTTTATTTCCAAAACAAGCTTGATTCGTAACAAGGCAATCCTTAGTTCCCAAGCATAAATTGATTCATAGAATCAAATTTGGTAATAAATATTCAAAATATGAATAACATAAGGAATTGTCTTTGTTTCGATTTTTAGAATTCTTTGAGGAGTTATTCCAAAGATACTCATATATATATATATTTACTTATTTTCTTTTTAAAACATGTGCACTTTATTATTGATTTTGAAACATAAATGCACTTATTGAGTTCGAACATTATATTTAGTTTTGTTAGGGCATTGTCCGGTCAAACCCACTAGCGTTGGTATGTCAAGCTAGTTGTCAGTTTTAGGTGTCAAAACTCAATTCTTGATTTAGCCTACTAGAGTTTAGATTTCGGAATTGGGATATAGACAAAGTAGTAGAGACCTTGAAGACGAAGACTGTGAAGACAAAGAAGACATCAATTATTCTTCATCGACAAAAGGTTAGTAGGAGTTATGACTTTATGGATATTCTTCTATTCTACTTTCTCTATTCTTTCGAAATATAATCGACTACTTTAGTAGTGATAATAGCGATTGAGATCGTATTCTTATGTAACGTGGCCTTGTGTCATGACCAGTGTTTGATCCCACAAATACTGTGAGTACAAGAATTAATGAGACAGATTCGATGCCATGTGTCCATTACAATGGTTTGCTTGCAAACTGTTAGTTGGATATAGGTGAATCTAAAGGAGTACTCTTGAGCAAAGAGTCCATGGATCACAGCTGAGGACGTTCACACGTCTAAGTTCTGGCTCAGCCCAGTACTTCCAGCGGAATCCAGATTTGACGAAATCTGACAGGCGGGCGGTTCCCGAACGGGTTCGCAAACCAGAAACTCGGAAATCTTCTGAGTTCGAAGTGCTGAACATTTCGCGAACCAGTTCGCAAACTGGAATGTCGGTCACTTTGTTGGTTGTCGGATTTAGTGAATATTCTCTTAGAATTTCACTCTGAGTCAAATTCCAAACTCCTTTATCTCTTAGATGGACTTGTGAATAACAGAATATATTTTGTGTTCCATCTAACGATCCTCAATGAGTCAATAAGATAAGATTATCTCTGGTCTGTTGGATTTCTATCTTGAAGTGTTTTTGAGCTAACAAAACACTTGGCAGATAACTCTAAAAAGAATTCCAATTGAGATTAATCTCTATTACTTGGTTATCAAGTTTAGGGTTTCCCTAACTTGTGGGACAAGTAATTGATTGCTTTATTCCAAAGCAACCTATCTTATTGAGTGCTATAAATAGAGGTGTCTACGGACAAATACCGCAAACATCAAGCATACATGAAGGTCCTTAGGGAAGGTAGCGTAAACTCTTTTCACTTCGGTGAATGCTTGTTGCGGTATAGTCATCCTCTATAGGTTGCAGCTCCTCTAGGAACTCCCTACGACTATAAAAGACTTCTCTTGAGAGTTGGGAAGCACAGGTAGGAGATTGAAACCATCTTTGGTTGAAATCGGATTAACCTGTAACCTTGGTAACCTGATCACGTTCTTGTCTATTCTAAATTCCGTCTCTTCTGATATACGGCTATTCAAGAACTGATACGTTACTCAACAAGGTTGGAAAGGTACCAACGCACGGCTGCACTCGGTGTTGTAAGACCTAGTTAGCTCCAGTTATACAAGTTCCTAAAGTGGTTCTTCGTGTATAACTGAGGTAGAGACAATTTGGGTATTGCTTACTTGGTGTGCGTGTCAGCCCCAAGTTGTAGATTTCCGTATGACCTGGATTTAACAATCCGAAGGAAGTCATCTTGTGTGTGGTAAACTGATAGAGGACAGTTACACCATACGTCAACAGTTTGGTTGAAAAGCCAGTATTGCTGACACAAGCCTTTGGCATCGGTCAAAGCAACTCCTAGGCCCGTAAAGGACGTCAGCTAGGGGAATCAAGTGCGTGACGATCTGTGGGGGATCCAGAGACGTAAGTAAGGCGACAAGAGCCAATTCGCTTGGAGGGCTTGAGTTGGTCTCTGCTACATCCAGACCGAAGTCTTATAGTAGGCTAGAGTTTGTAGTCAGTTTGTACTGGGCGGTGTTCAATCTGGACGAGGTCCCGAGGTTTTTCTGCAAGGCAGTTTCCTCGTTAAAAAAACGTTCTGGTGTCTTGTGTGCTTTTACTTTCCGCATTATAACTCTGATTTATAATTAAAGCACCAAGTAGTACGTTATTGCCTAACTGTAGAGTTGACTCCAAAGTATTCTTTGTCGAGGTTTAACAACTCCAGTTATAAGTTTGGATATTGATTTTTGAGATCGTCCAGACTTAAACCATAAGACTCACGAGCCAAAACGAAAAGTTGGTAGTATTTCGGTACACCTCCTTTTTCAGGTATCAGAGCAGGTGAACACATTAAAGACGTAACTGTCTGTGTTTATCTAGGCTTGTGAGTCATGGATCAAAGCGTAAGAGCTTGTAACGTACCACCAAAGTTCTATGGCACAAACTACCTATGGTGGAAGACTGCAATGACTTCGTTTTTGCAAGCCCGAGACTTCAAAACTTGGGTTTATGTCGTAAAGGAATATATACCACCGACTGTTGTAGTTGACGGTAAAACTGTTCCTAAAGACATAGCGGTTTATGATGATGTGGAAACACTCGCCGCTAAGCAAAACTATGATGGGCTTAATGCTATCATTCATGCAGCTACACCTGATCTCTTCCATCACATAGCTACATGTGAAACCTCCTTCGAGGCTTGGAAAAGATTAAGGAATGTATTCGAAGGTAATACAGCAGAGAAAGAAGCTAGACTTCAAAATCTCATGTCTGACTGGGAAAACCTTCGAATGCTTGAGGATGATACCTTTGAAGAATTTAATCACAAATTGTCTGAAATAGTCAATGCCTGTCTCACCTATGGTAAAACTATTCCGGAAAGGGACATTGTGAGTAAAATTCTGAGGTCG